>JAOWBW010001419.1:0-266555 GCA_026119855.1 Campanula takesimana
TAATTTTTATGTGTTTGCATTAGTGATAATTTGGATTTGCACGTTATGATTATGTTATTATTTTAAATATAGCAATTAAATATTAGTGCAATTTTTTTGAGATGGATGGAGTAACTTTTTAAATATAATTTAATATACTAATTTATTAATTAGTGCAACTTATTTTGGGATGGAGGGAGTAGTAAAGCCATATATTCGTGATGGTCATGTTTATTTTGGCAATTAAAATATACTATGAAAAATAAAATGTAAGGAAGGAGAAGTAGATAGAATTGGGCGGCCACTTCAATGATGAAACAAATATATATTGACAGCAAACTCTCCTTTGCACGTGTCCAAGGATGAGGTGGTAATAGATTGTGCTTGTTTTCATTTCCTTGTATGAGTCAGCTCTCCTTCCATTCTTTAAATTTTTATGCTCTAGAAGAAGTAGTATCATTCAGCAGAGAGAAATTAGAACAGGGAAAATATGGAGAAAGGAGATAGCTTGTACGGAGGAGGAAAGAGAAATTGAGGAAAAAATAATAAACTATCAAAATCTGTTTTCGTGCGAGTTCTTATATGGTATATGCTATGTATTTAATTTACTCTTGCTTGATTAATTTTATTACTGATAGTTGAAGTAGCAAGCATAATTAGTATTATTAATTTTATTCTATTTAGTATGGTAATTGTGCTAAAAGAATTTTAAAGCAAGTATTATTGTTGTCCTATTGTTCCAGTTGATATTATAATTACTAATAGCATTTTAAATGATAATATTGCATTAATAGCACTGCATCATTAGTATTATTTGGTCATGATCATTCTAAATTGCATTTCATATTTTCTAATTGGTGTTATTAGACATTCGTTGCTCTTAGTTAGTACTGAGAATATGGAAATGTTTTTAATTCGGTAAATGGGGTTTTACATTTAAGATTATAAATCTTAAGTCTCAAAATATATCATGTTAGTTGAAAAAAAATTAAAACAGAGGCTAGACTTGCTAAACATGTAGAAGAAAGTAATTTCTGAGAATTGCAATCAGGTCCCTGCTTTTTTTAGAAATTCCATTTTGATCCTTGAGTTTGTAAGAGTTTAAATTGGTTCCTAGATTTTGAGTGTTTCCAGTTTAGTTTTTGGGTTTGTGATGTTTTCATTCCAGTCCCTGATATAAGATAGATTTCTGTTTGGTCCCTATGTTTGGAAAACAGTCAGAATAGTCCTTGTAATGTTAAGAAAACTCGTTAATTTATAGTAGCTCATAACTTGTTCGTTGTTAATCGGAATTGTATGATTTTTGAGTCCATTTTGACTAAATTTTTGAGAGCTTTTGAATGGAAAAGGTTTCAGAATCAGAAAGAGTACATATATTTCCCACGACTTTAGTTTTTACAGAAGTATATGATTTTGGAGTTTGAAAAATGGTTGAACTTTGAAAAATCATAATTAATTCATCCAAACTCGGAATCCAGTGACTCTTGAGTCTAAATTTATTGGTTTTTCATGCTCTTTCCAGTGGAATTATTAGTTTATGTCCATTCTGATTATTATTATCCCAGAAGTAATAGTTTTGTCACAGTTTTATTTTCAAATGTATTATAAATGATCGAACTTTGATTTATTTATCCAAAGTCAGAATTTGATGATTCTTTGGTTCAAATTAAGTATTTCTCAGAGCACTATTAATCTATGATAGTTAAGAGTGTATATTTATAGTTATTTTCAAAGTAATGATATAGTTGTTTTAATAGTCTTGTAACTTGTATGATTTATGAATACTTGAATGTATTTTGATGGGTTCTAACTCTTGTACCATTTATGTATTTGTTATGTTAGATTGATACGTTTAAGCTACGTTGAATACTTTCTTTTGGATTAGCTCGGATTCGAGGTAAGGGTCTTGTCAATCTAGTACCCTTTCATTCTCTGGCTTCGGAATTATTGGATTGATTTGCTTTGTTATTCGTGATCGTTTATTGGATCAACTCATTTGGATTCGGTTATTCGTTTTTGCTACTCTGCCATTTACACTTTGAGTATTTGATATTTGATTCCTCAACAAGAGATGACTTTAACACCGGTTGTTATATTTGTGGCTCCTAGTCATAGTATCATTTGCGCAAGTGATACTATGACGAAGAGTCAACTTTGACTTTGGGCATTTGGCCAGCTCAAGTGTAGTGGACTTTGACTTCGGAACTTTGATTCGGAATTTGATTCGTTTGAAATCTTTCGATCCTCACTTGTATATCGGGTGGTTGGGTTTGTTATTGCTGTTTGTTCTTGGTTGGGTTTCTATACAGTGCCACACACCTTTGTGTTGCCAAGTCTCTTACTGGGCAATTTGTGCTCACCCTTTCCGCTCCCCATTTCCCTTCCAGGTGGAGTATAGCTGAGATCGTGATCCTTTCGCTGTAGAGTTGTGAAGCTAGAGTGAAATGCTTTGTCTTTTAGATATTTGTATTTTTCTATTGATAGATAACCAATGTAAAGGAATTACAGTTTTAGAATTTGTAAATATTTGAGATTGTTCAAGGTTTGTGTTTTCGGTAAGAGGATAGTTGCTCTGATGTACTCGACTTGAGTTTTTGTATTTTAAAATTTTGGTTTGTCTATGAGATGAGGAAAAATTTAGTTCTCATTTTGGAGTTTCGATTGATATTCGGTTTTCGTTCGTCACTTCTCGAGGTCCGTGCAATGTCGGATTTCGGGGCGTGACAGAGTGGTATCAGAGCATAGGTTATGATCCATCGGTCTAGAGCCTTATGTTTGATTGTGAGAGTATATGTTTATGATCATCTGGTCGTCTAGAGCCATAGGGTGATTGTGAACTGGTATTGAATTTGCCTGGCAACCGGTATTGTTTGGAAAATTTCAAAGATTGAATTTGCAATGTATGATATATGTTTGTTATGCTTAAAACAAAAGAGAAACACTTAATAACTGGCTATGACTTTATATCGAAAGCCATTGAAGTTAATTCAGAAGGGCCCCTGAATTGATTACCAATGGTGTTCGATAAGAACTTGGTTGGCAGGAATGTAGTTTGACCTACCCACTTAACTAGGTTGGTTTGATTATAGTTGGACCACACATAATGATCGAATTTGGGGAAAAAATTAATTATCCCATAATAATGTCTTAAAAAGTTAATGTGCATTATGTAGCATACAATTGTTATGTTATGCTTAGTGTTATGAACTGTACTAATATTATAATGCAGTGATTATGCCATCTCGTAAAAGATCAAATGCAGATTCTTTGGACTTCTTGAAGTGGATTATAAAGTTTTTAGGTTTGATTAATCCTAGTGGTGTGGACATTGGGTAGACATTATGGAGTAGATATTTGACCACATCAATGTGTACTGAATTCCAGAAAGTGCAATTTGTTGGCCAGATGTTAGTATGAGAAGATGTTAGTGGTAATATTAACCAAAAGAGTTTAAGATCTGGGGTTCCAGGTGAGCAAAGAACATGTCAATCGTTTCTCGATGTATTTCAGAAGAAGTATTTTCTGCTTATGATCGATCATGGAGGCAAAACAAACGGATTGATTGATCTTGAGGAAGGATAGATGACTATGACTTAATATGCAACAAGGTTACTGAATTGCCCCATTATTTTCATGTACCGGTAGAAAACAAGTTCCAGAAAGCCAAGAATTTGGAAGGATGATTGAAGGCGCCTATCAGAGTTCAATTAATTGCCTCAATTTAAATCTATACGCTACAATTGTGGGACGAGTAATGATAGTTGAACATGACATGGATGACAGAAGGGATTATAAGTCCAATCGCGAGGATAAAGGAATGTATATGATCAGTAGTTACCAAATGAGGCATCAACTAATTCACCAAAGAGGATTATAGCAGTGGTATCTCAGATTACTGTGGTCTCTTGTTATTCTTGTGGGAAGAAGCATGGTGTTGACTCGTGTTACAAATGAATGTGAACATGCTATAACTCTTGTAAGAATGGTATTGTGTTGAAGGATTGTCAATTTTATAACAAGCACTCTTATCCACCACTAGGACGGGGTTGCTCAGGTGAAAATACAGTTTGCATTTAGAGAGAAGGTTTTGGGCTATAACTTCGGTAAAGCTAGAGGCTCCAACATTTTGTTCACAGGTACACTCCCTATTTTCTCTTGAGATATTTCCTTACGATTTGGTTTTCTGTGCTATGCATTCATTCATCGTATGCATGGCTCATAAGTTGTGTGTTAGACCTCAAACTTTGAATTCGGAATTACCATTTGCTACCCTAGTGGTACTTTGTTATGTGCCTTTATGATCAATAAGTTTTGTTCGGTATAACAATCTGATAGGAAATTACTTGAAAACTTGATTTCCTAGCATTTAGAACATTTTGATGTGATATTTGAAATAAATTGACTAATTGTGCATCATGTTAAATTGTTTGCCACTAGAAAGAAGTTACTTTTGATTTGGTTAGTCAGTCTCGGTTCTCTTTTCTGTGAAATAAACCAGTAGACAGTGACAACTTCATTTAAACCTTGAGAGACTGAAGTTCACCAAGAAAGGGTTGTCAGGGTTATCGGTCACATGTCATTATTACTCAAGTGAATAAAAACTTTGAATGGAATACCATTTGTCAAAGAGTATACCTACATCTTTCTAGAGGATTTTTCTGGTCTCCTCGAGGTAAAGAAATCGAGTTTTGTATTGAACTTATTGGAAAAGCGTACCTATATCGAAGATTCTATTCAGAATGACATTAATGGGATTGACGGAAACTTAATAGTCAACTACAGAGCCTTCAAGAGAAAAGTTTAATTGATCCGGGTGTGTCACTTTGGGGTGCTTCAATTTTGTTTGTAAAGGAAGCATATGAATCTTTGAGACTTTGCCTTGGTTGTCGAAAACTCAACAAAAAATGAGATTCTAATAAATTTTGATCATCTTGAAGACCATGAACTACATTTGAGAATGTTGTTACAAAAGCTAAGAGACAAGAAACCATTTGCAAATTTGAAGAACGGTAATTTCTCCTTAACAATTGGTACGAAGGGATTGATTTGAAATGATGGCTCATTTTCTCGATCAATTCAGAAAAATATGAGTTTTGAATGGTCCACTAAATGTGACGACTCATTGCCTCGATCGATTCAGAAACATATGAGTTTTGGATGGTCAATTGAATGTAAACAGATTCTAAGGGTTGAAAGAGCAATTAATTTCTGCACCTATTCAGACATTATCTTTTGAGAGGGGAAGATTTGCGATCTACATCGTTACGTCATATCAGATAAGGGTTGGACTGCATTTTGACGCAATAATGGAATGAAATTGTGTACACTTCTTGACATCTTAAAAATTATGTACAGAATCATTGTACTTATAATTTTGAACTTTAAAGTATTGACATCATTATATATAGTTAATTCTTGCGAGGTGTACTCCAATCGAAAAGAGCTTCAAGTGATTATTCACGCATATGGAGTTGCATAAGCGACAAAGGAAGTGGTTTGAATTGCTCAAAGATTTTGATTGTACTATCTTACATTCACCCCGGCAAAGCTAATGTTGTCGCGAATGCATTGAGCAGAAATAGTGAGGGAAATTCTCTTTTATTATCACTAGAAGAATCCCTAGAAGAATCCCCTTATTAGTGGATATACAAAAGCTGGAATTAGAAATCAGAATTCAACGTTCCTTGAGATATTTGAGAAGACCGAATAACCTTCATTGTTAGAGATGATTAAGACGACATAGATACAAATAGAGGATCTAAATTCAACTACTTTCATGAATAAACTTCAATATGATGAGATATCCGACTTTACCCTTGATTTTGATGGAGTGATAAAAATTCGTAATTGATGGTCCGTTCTAGCGGATATTGATTTGAAACAGGAAGAAATTAATGAAGATCACAAATTTACCTAAACGGTCAACTTTGATGATACCAGAATGTGCATGGATCTCCACAATCACTACTAAATATGAAGAGTGAGATTCTTGAATTTGAGGTTGGGTTTGTATTGAAGAGTTTAATATGTCAAAAAGTTAAGGCTAAACATCAGAGGCCTCGAGGGATCTTGCAACCACTACATATTCTTAGGTGGAAGTCAGAACCATATTGCGATGGATTTTGTTATGGGATTTTCTATAATCTCGGATGGATATGATACCACATGGGCTATCGTGGATCGGGACGAAAATGCTCAGTTCTTAGCGTTGCAGACTTGTTATACATTAAAAATACTTGCGAGATTATAAAAACGAGAAGTTGTTAGATTGAAGATATTCACCAAATTATTTGTTGGAGATGTTTAGCGGATTACCTTATGTTGTTTGATTTGAACCAATACAAGTTTGTACAGATTTATCGTTCAAAGAGAACCAATTCAGATTTTTGATCGAAAATAACAATCTCTGAGAATGAAATCGATGTCAAGGTAAAATGGTGGGATCATTTTGTAGAAGTTGCTACTTGGAAATCAGAGGTATTGCAAAGAAGGATTCCTTAATTGTTTGAGACATTGGGTAATTGAATTCAGAGACTGAATTCTTTTAAGGTGGGGAGGATGTGACACCCCAATTAATCGGTCCATATTGCATGTATATACTTGGTAATTTTTATGTGTTTGCATTAGTGGATAATTTGGATTTGCACGTTATGATTATGTTATTATTTTAAATATAGCAATTAAATATTAGTGCAATTTTTTTGAGATGGATGGAGTAACTTTTTAAATATAATTTAATATACTAATTTATTAATTAGTGCAACTTATTTTGGGATGGAGGGAGTAGTAAAGCCATATATTCGTGATGGTCATGTTTATTTTTGGCAATTAAAATATACTATGAAAAATAAAATGTAAGGAAGGAGAAGTAGATAGAATTGGGCGGCCACTTCAATGATGAAACAAATATATATTGACAGCAAACTCTCCTTTGCACGTGTCCAAGGATGAGGTGGTAATAGATTGTGCTTGTTTTCATTTCCTTGTATGAGTCAGCTCTCCTTCCATTCTTTAAATTTTTATGCTCTAGAAGAAGTAGTATCATTCAGCAGAGAGAAATTAGAACAGGGAAAATATGGAGAAAGGAGATAGCTTGTACGGAGGAGGAAAGAGAAATTGAGGAAAAAATAATAAACTATCAAAATCTGTTTTCGTGCGAGTTCTTATATGGTATATGCTATGTATTTAATTTACTCTTGCTTGATTAATTTTATTACTGATAGTTGAAGTAGCAAGCATAATTAGTATTATTAATTTTATTCTATTTAGTATGGTAATTGTGCTAAAAGAATTTTAAAGCAAGTATTATTGTTGTCCTATTGTTCCAGTTGATATTATAATTACTAATAGCATTTTAAATGATAATATTGCATTAATAGCACTGCATCATTAGTATTATTTGGTCATGATCATTCTAAATTGCATTTCATATTTTCTAATTGGTGTTATTAGACATTCGTTGCTCTTAGTTAGTACTGAGAATATGGAAATGTTTTTAATTCGGTAAATGGGGTTTTACATTTAAGATTATAAATCTTAAGTCTCAAAATATATCATGTTAGTTGAAAAAAAATTAAAACAGAGGCTAGACTTGCTAAACATGTAGAAGAAAGTAATTTCTGAGAATTGCAATCAGGTCCCTGCTTTTTTTAGAAATTCCATTTTGATCCTTGAGTTTGTAAGAGTTTAAATTGGTTCCTAGATTTTGAGTGTTTCCAGTTTAGTTTTTGGGTTTGTGATGTTTTCATTCCAGTCCCTGATATAAGATAGATTTCTGTTTGGTCCCTATGTTTGGAAAACAGTCAGAATAGTCCTTGTAATGTTAAGAAAACTCGTTAATTTATAGTAGCTCATAACTTGTTCGTTGTTAATCGGAATTGTATGATTTTTGAGTCCATTTTGACTAAATTTTTGAGAGCTTTTGAATGGAAAAGGTTTCAGAATCAGAAAGAGTACATATATTTCCCACGACTTTAGTTTTTACAGAAGTATATGATTTTGGAGTTTGAAAAATGGTTGAACTTTGAAAAATCATAATTAATTCATCCAAACTCGGAATCCAGTGACTCTTGAGTCTAAATTTATTGGTTTTTCATGCTCTTTCCAGTGGAATTATTAGTTTATGTCCATTCTGATTATTATTATCCCAGAAGTAATAGTTTTGTCACAGTTTTATTTTCAAATGTATTATAAATGATCGAACTTTGATTTATTTATCCAAAGTCAGAATTTGATGATTCTTTGGTTCAAATTAAGTATTTCTCAGAGCACTATTAATCTATGATAGTTAAGAGTGTATATTTATAGTTATTTTCAAAGTAATGATATAGTTGTTTTAATAGTCTTGTAACTTGTATGATTTATGAATACTTGAATGTATTTTGATGGGTTCTAACTCTTGTACCATTTATGTATTTGTTATGTTAGATTGATACGTTTAAGCTACGTTGAATACTTTCTTTTGGATTAGCTCGGATTCGAGGTAAGGGTCTTGTCAATCTAGTACCCTTTCATTCTCTGGCTTCGGAATTATTGGATTGATTTGCTTTGTTATTCGTGATCGTTTATTGGATCAACTCATTTGGATTCGGTTATTCGTTTTTGCTACTCTGCCATTTACACTTTGAGTATTTGATATTTGATTCCTCAACAAGAGATGACTTTAACACCGGTTGTTATATTTGTGGCTCCTAGTCATAGTATCATTTGCGCAAGTGATACTATGACGAAGAGTCAACTTTGACTTTGGGCATTTGGCCAGCTCAAGTGTAGTGGACTTTGACTTCGGAACTTTGATTCGGAATTTGATTCGTTTGAAATCTTTCGATCCTCACTTGTATATCGGGTGGTTGGGTTTGTTATTGCTGTTTGTTCTTGGTTGGGTTTCTATACAGTGCCACACACCTTTGTGTTGCCAAGTCTCTTACTGGGCAATTTGTGCTCACCCTTTCCGCTCCCCATTTCCCTTCCAGGTGGAGTATAGCTGAGATCGTGATCCTTTCGCTGTAGAGTTGTGAAGCTAGAGTGAAATGCTTTGTCTTTTAGATATTTGTATTTTTCTATTGATAGATAACCAATGTAAAGGAATTACAGTTTTAGAATTTGTAAATATTTGAGATTGTTCAAGGTTTGTGTTTTCGGTAAGAGGATAGTTGCTCTGATGTACTCGACTTGAGTTTTTGTATTTTAAAATTTTGGTTTGTCTATGAGATGAGGAAAAATTTAGTTCTCATTTTGGAGTTTCGATTGATATTCGGTTTTCGTTCGTCACTTCTCGAGGTCCGTGCAATGTCGGATTTCGGGGCGTGACAGAGTGGTATCAGAGCATAGGTTATGATCCATCGGTCTAGAGCCTTATGTTTGATTGTGAGAGTATATGTTTATGATCATCTGGTCGTCTAGAGCCATAGGGTGATTGTGAACTGGTATTGAATTTGCCTGGCAACCGGTATTGTTTGGAAAATTTCAAAGATTGAATTTGCAATGTATGATATATGTTTGTTATGCTTAAAACAAAAGAGAAACACTTAATAACTGGCTATGACTTTATATCGAAAGCCATTGAAGTTAATTCAGAAGGGCCCCTGAATTGATTACCAATGGTGTTCGATAAGAACTTGGTTGGCAGGAATGTAGTTTGACCTACCCACTTAACTAGGTTGGTTTGATTATAGTTGGACCACACATAATGATCGAATTTGGGGAAAAAAATTAATTATCCCATAATAATGTCTTAAAAAGTTAATGTGCATTATGTAGCATACAATTGTTATGTTATGCTTAGTGTTATGAACTGTACTAATATTATAATGCAGTGATTATGCCATCTCGTAAAAGATCAAATGCAGATTCTTTGGACTTCTTGAAGTGGATTATAAAGTTTTTAGGTTTGATTAATCCTAGTGGTGTGGACATTGGGTAGACATTATGGAGTAGATATTTGACCACATCAATGTGTACTGAATTCCAGAAAGTGCAATTTGTTGGCCAGATGTTAGTATGAGAAGATGTTAGTGGTAATATTAACCAAAAGAGTTTAAGATCTGGGGTTCCAGGTGAGCAAAGAACATGTCAATCGTTTCTCGATGTATTTCAGAAGAAGTATTTTCTGCTTATGATCGATCATGGAGGCAAAACAAACGGATTGATTGATCTTGAGGAAGGATAGATGACTATGACTTAATATGCAACAAGGTTACTGAATTGCCCCATTATTTTCATGTACCGGTAGAAAACAAGTTCCAGAAAGCCAAGAATTTGGAAGGATGATTGAAGGCGCCTATCAGAGTTCAATTAATTGCCTCAATTTAAATCTATACGCTACAATTGTGGGACGAGTAATGATAGTTGAACATGACATGGATGACAGAAGGGATTATAAGTCCAATCGCGAGGATAAAGGAATGTATATGATCAGTAGTTACCAAATGAGGCATCAACTAATTCACCAAAGAGGATTATAGCAGTGGTATCTCAGATTACTGTGGTCTCTTGTTATTCTTGTGGGAAGAAGCATGGTGTTGACTCGTGTTACAAATGAATGTGAACATGCTATAACTCTTGTAAGAATGGTATTGTGTTGAAGGATTGTCAATTTTATAACAAGCACTCTTATCCACCACTAGGACGGGGTTGCTCAGGTGAAAATACAGTTTGCATTTAGAGAGAAGGTTTGGGCTATAACTTCGGTAAAGCTAGAGGCTCCAACATTTTGTTCACAGGTACACTCCCTATTTTCTCTTGAGATATTTCCTTACGATTTGGTTTTCTGTGCTATGCATTCATTCATCGTATGCATGGCTCATAAGTTGTGTGTTAGACCTCAAACTTTGAATTCGGAATTACCATTTGCTACCCTAGTGGTACTTTGTTATGTGCCTTTATGATCAATAAGTTTTGTTCGGTATAACAATCTGATAGGAAATTACTTGAAAACTTGATTTCCTAGCATTTAGAACATTTTGATGTGATATTTGAAATAAATTGACTAATTGTGCATCATGTTAAATTGTTTGCCACTAGAAAGAAGTTACTTTTGATTTGGTTAGTCAGTCTCGGTTCTCTTTTCTGTGAAATAAACCAGTAGACAGTGAACTTCATTTAAACCTTGAGAGACTGAAGTTCACCAAGAAAGGGTTGTCAGGGTTATCGGTCACATGTCATTATTACTCAAGTGAATAAAACTACTTTGAATGGAATACCATTTGTCAAAGAGTATACCTACATCTTTCTAGAGGATTTTTCTGGTCTCCTCGAGGTAAAGAAATCGAGTTTTGTATTGAACTTATTGGAAAAGCGTACCTATATCGAAGATTCTATTCAGAATGACATTAATGGGATTGACGGAAACTTAATAGTCAACTACAGAGCCTTCAAGAGAAAAGTTTAATTGATCCGGGTGTGTCACTTTGGGGTGCTTCAATTTTGTTTGTAAAGGAAGCATATGAATCTTTGAGACTTTGCCTTGGTTGTCGAAAACTCAACAAAAAATGAGATTCTAATAAATTTTGATCATCTTGAAGACCATGAACTACATTTGAGAATGTTGTTACAAAAGCTAAGAGACAAGAAACCATTTGCAAATTTGAAGAACGGTAATTTCTCCTTAACAATTGGTACGAAGGGATTGATTTGAAATGATGGCTCATTTTCTCGATCAATTCAGAAAAATATGAGTTTTGAATGGTCCACTAAATGTGACGACTCATTGCCTCGATCGATTCAGAAACATATGAGTTTTGGATGGTCAATTGAATGTAAACAGATTCTAAGGGTTGAAAGAGCAATTAATTTCTGCACCTATTCAGACATTATCTTTTGAGAGGGGAAGATTTGCGATCTACATCGTTACGTCATATCAGATAAGGGTTGGACTGCATTTTGACGCAATAATGGAATGAAATTGTGTACACTTCTTGACATCTTAAAAATTATGTACAGAATCATTGTACTTATAATTTTGAACTTTAAAGTATTGACATCATTATATATAGTTAATTCTTGCGAGGTGTACTCCAATCGAAAAGAGCTTCAAGTGATTATTCACGCATATGGAGTTGCATAAGCGACAAAGGAAGTGGTTTGAATTGCTCAAAGATTTTGATTGTACTATCTTACATTCACCCGGCAAAGCTAATGTTGTCGCGAATGCATTGAGCAGAAATAGTGAGGGAAATTCTCTTTTATTATCACTAGAAGAATCCCTAGAAGAATCCCCTTATTAGTGGATATACAAAAGCTGGAATTAGAAATCAGAATTCAACGTTCCTTGAGATATTTGAGAAGACCGAATAACCTTCATTGTTAGAGATGATTAAGACGACATAGATACAAATAGAGGATCTAAATTCAACTACTTTCATGAATAAACTTCAATATGATGAGATATCCGACTTTACCCTTGATTTTGATGGAGTGATAAAAATTCGTAATTGATGGTCCGTTCTAGCGGATATTGATTTGAAACAGGAAGAAATTAATGAAGATCACAAATTTACCTAAACGGTCAACTTTGATGATACCAGAATGTGCATGGATCTCCACAATCACTACTAAATATGAAGAGCGAGATTCTTGAATTTGAGGTTGGGTTTGTATTGAAGAGTTTAATATGTCAAAAAGTTAAGGCTAAACATCAGAGGCCTCGAGGGATCTTGCAACCACTACATATTCTTAGGTGGAAGTCAGAACCATATTGCGATGGATTTTGTTATGGGATTTTCTATAATCTCGGATGGATATGATACCACATGGGCTATCGTGGATCGGGGACGAAATATGCTCAGTTCTTAGCGTTGCAGACTTGTTATACATTAAAAATACTTGCGAGATTATAAAAACGAGAAGTTGTTAGATTGAAGATATTCACCAAATTATTTGTTGGAGATGTTTAGCGGATTACCTTATGTTGTTTGATTTGAACCAATACAAGTTTGTACAGATTTATCGTTCAAAGAGAACCAATTCAGATTTTTGATCGAAAATAACAATCTCTGAGAATGAAATCGATGTCAAGGTAAAATGGTGGGATCATTTTGTAGAAGTTGCTACTTGGAAATCAGAGGTATTGCAAAGAAGGATTCCTTAATTGTTTGAGACATTGGGTAATTGAATTCAGAGACTGAATTCTTTTAAGGTGGGGAGGATGTGACACCCCAATTAATCGGTCCATATTGCATGTATATACTTGGTAATTTTTATGTGTTTGCATTAGTGGATAATTTGGATTTGCACGTTATGATTATGTTATTATTTTAAATATAGCAATTAAATATTAGTGCAATTTTTTTGAGATGGATGGAGTAACTTTTTAAATATAATTTAATATACTAATTTATTAATTAGTGCAACTTATTTTGGGATGGAGGGAGTAGTAAAGCCATATATTCGTGATGGTCATGTTTATTTTTGGCAATTAAAATATACTATGAAAAATAAAATGTAAGGAAGGAGAAGTAGATAGAATTGGGCGGCCACTTCAATGATGAAACAAATATATATTGACAGCAAACTCTCCTTTGCACGTGTCCAAGGATGAGGTGGTAATAGATTGTGCTTGTTTTCATTTCCTTGTATGAGTCAGCTCTCCTTCCATTCTTTAAATTTTTATGCTCTAGAAGAAGTAGTATCATTCAGCAGAGAGAAATTAGAACAGGGAAAATATGGAGAAAGGAGATAGCTTGTACGGAGGAGGAAAGAGAAATTGAGGAAAAAATAATAAACTATCAAAATCTGTTTTCGTGCGAGTTCTTATATGGTATATGCTATGTATTTAATTTACTCTTGCTTGATTAATTTTATTACTGATAGTTGAAGTAGCAAGCATAATTAGTATTATTAATTTTATTCTATTTAGTATGGTAATTGTGCTAAAAGAATTTTAAAGCAAGTATTATTGTTGTCCTATTGTTCCAGTTGATATTATAATTACTAATAGCATTTTAAATGATAATATTGCATTAATAGCACTGCATCATTAGTATTATTTGGTCATGATCATTCTAAATTGCATTTCATATTTTCTAATTGGTGTTATTAGACATTCGTTGCTCTTAGTTAGTACTGAGAATATGGAAATGTTTTTAATTCGGTAAATGGGGTTTTACATTTAAGATTATAAATCTTAAGTCTCAAAATATATCATGTTAGTTGAAAAAAAATTAAAACAGAGGCTAGACTTGCTAAACATGTAGAAGAAAGTAATTTCTGAGAATTGCAATCAGGTCCCTGCTTTTTTTAGAAATTCCATTTTGATCCTTGAGTTTGTAAGAGTTTAAATTGGTTCCTAGATTTTGAGTGTTTCCAGTTTAGTTTTTGGGTTTGTGATGTTTTCATTCCAGTCCCTGATATAAGATAGATTTCTGTTTGGTCCCTATGTTTGGAAAACAGTCAGAATAGTCCTTGTAATGTTAAGAAAACTCGTTAATTTATAGTAGCTCATAACTTGTTCGTTGTTAATCGGAATTGTATGATTTTTGAGTCCATTTTGACTAAATTTTTGAGAGCTTTTGAATGGAAAAGGTTTCAGAATCAGAAAGAGTACATATATTTCCCACGACTTTAGTTTTTACAGAAGTATATGATTTTGGAGTTTGAAAAATGGTTGAACTTTGAAAAATCATAATTAATTCATCCAAACTCGGAATCCAGTGACTCTTGAGTCTAAATTTATTGGTTTTTCATGCTCTTTCCAGTGGAATTATTAGTTTATGTCCATTCTGATTATTATTATCCCAGAAGTAATAGTTTTGTCACAGTTTTATTTTCAAATGTATTATAAATGATCGAACTTTGATTTATTTATCCAAAGTCAGAATTTGATGATTCTTTGGTTCAAATTAAGTATTTCTCAGAGCACTATTAATCTATGATAGTTAAGAGTGTATATTTATAGTTATTTTCAAAGTAATGATATAGTTGTTTTAATAGTCTTGTAACTTGTATGATTTATGAATACTTGAATGTATTTTGATGGGTTCTAACTCTTGTACCATTTATGTATTTGTTATGTTAGATTGATACGTTTAAGCTACGTTGAATACTTTCTTTTGGATTAGCTCGGATTCGAGGTAAGGGTCTTGTCAATCTAGTACCCTTTCATTCTCTGGCTTCGGAATTATTGGATTGATTTGCTTTGTTATTCGTGATCGTTTATTGGATCAACTCATTTGGATTCGGTTATTCGTTTTTGCTACTCTGCCATTTACACTTTGAGTATTTGATATTTGATTCCTCAACAAGAGATGACTTTAACACCGGTTGTTATATTTGTGGCTCCTAGTCATAGTATCATTTGCGCAAGTGATACTATGACGAAGAGTCAACTTTGACTTTGGGCATTTGGCCAGCTCAAGTGTAGTGGACTTTGACTTCGGAACTTTGATTCGGAATTTGATTCGTTTGAAATCTTTCGATCCTCACTTGTATATCGGGTGGTTGGGTTTGTTATTGCTGTTTGTTCTTGGTTGGGTTTCTATACAGTGCCACACACCTTTGTGTTGCCAAGTCTCTTACTGGGCAATTTGTGCTCACCCTTTCCGCTCCCCATTTCCCTTCCAGGTGGAGTATAGCTGAGATCGTGATCCTTTCGCTGTAGAGTTGTGAAGCTAGAGTGAAATGCTTTGTCTTTTAGATATTTGTATTTTTCTATTGATAGATAACCAATGTAAAGGAATTACAGTTTTAGAATTTGTAAATATTTGAGATTGTTCAAGGTTTGTGTTTTCGGTAAGAGGATAGTTGCTCTGATGTACTCGACTTGAGTTTTTGTATTTTAAAATTTTGGTTTGTCTATGAGATGAGGAAAAATTTAGTTCTCATTTTGGAGTTTCGATTGATATTCGGTTTTCGTTCGTCACTTCTCGAGGTCCGTGCAATGTCGGATTTCGGGGCGTGACAGAGTGGTATCAGAGCATAGGTTATGATCCATCGGTCTAGAGCCTTATGTTTGATTGTGAGAGTATATGTTTATGATCATCTGGTCGTCTAGAGCCATAGGGTGATTGTGAACTGGTATTGAATTTGCCTGGCAACCGGTATTGTTTGGAAAATTTCAAAGATTGAATTTGCAATGTATGATATATGTTTGTTATGCTTAAAACAAAAGAGAAACACTTAATAACTGGCTATGACTTTATATCGAAAGCCATTGAAGTTAATTCAGAAGGGCCCCTGAATTGATTACCAATGGTGTTCGATAAGAACTTGGTTGGCAGGAATGTAGTTTGACCTACCCACTTAACTAGGTTGGTTTGATTATAGTTGGACCACACATAATGATCGAATTTGGGGAAAAAAATTAATTATCCCATAATAATGTCTTAAAAAGTTAATGTGCATTATGTAGCATACAATTGTTATGTTATGCTTAGTGTTATGAACTGTACTAATATTATAATGCAGTGATTATGCCATCTCGTAAAAGATCAAATGCAGATTCTTTGGACTTCTTGAAGTGGATTATAAAGTTTTTAGGTTGATTAATCCTAGTGGTGTGGACATTGGGTAGACATTATGGAGTAGATATTTGACCACATCAATGTGTACTGAATTCCAGAAAGTGCAATTTGTTGGCCAGATGTTAGTATGAGAAGATGTTAGTGGTAATATTAACCAAAAGAGTTTAAGATCTGGGGTTCCAGGTGAGCAAAGAACATGTCAATCGTTTCTCGATGTATTTCAGAAGAAGTATTTTCTGCTTATGATCGATCATGGAGGCAAAACAAACGGATTGATTGATCTTGAGGAAGGATAGATGACTATGACTTAATATGCAACAAGGTTACTGAATTGCCCCATTATTTTCATGTACCGGTAGAAAACAAGTTCCAGAAAGCCAAGAATTTGGAAGGATGATTGAAGGCGCCTATCAGAGTTCAATTAATTGCCTCAATTTAAATCTATACGCTACAATTGTGGGACGAGTAATGATAGTTGAACATGACATGGATGACAGAAGGGATTATAAGTCCAATCGCGAGGATAAAGGAATGTATATGATCAGTAGTTACCAAATGAGGCATCAACTAATTCACCAAAGAGGATTATAGCAGTGGTATCTCAGATTACTGTGGTCTCTTGTTATTCTTGTGGGAAGAAGCATGGTGTTGACTCGTGTTACAAATGAATGTGAACATGCTATAACTCTTGTAAGAATGGTATTGTGTTGAAGGATTGTCAATTTTATAACAAGCACTCTTATCCACCACTAGGACGGGGTTGCTCAGGTGAAAATACAGTTTGCATTTAGAGAGAAGGTTTTGGGCTATAACTTCGGTAAAGCTAGAGGCTCCAACATTTTGTTCACAGGTACACTCCCTATTTTCTCTTGAGATATTTCCTTACGATTTGGTTTTCTGTGCTATGCATTCATTCATCGTATGCATGGCTCATAAGTTGTGTGTTAGACCTCAAACTTTGAATTCGGAATTACCATTTGCTACCCTAGTGGTACTTTGTTATGTGCCTTTATGATCAATAAGTTTTGTTCGGTATAACAATCTGATAGGAAATTACTTGAAAACTTGATTTCCTAGCATTTAGAACATTTTGATGTGATATTTGAAATAAATTGACTAATTGTGCATCATGTTAAATTGTTTGCCACTAGAAAGAAGTTACTTTTGATTTGGTTAGTCAGTCTCGGTTCTCTTTTCTGTGAAATAAACCAGTAGACAGTGACAACTTCATTTAAACCTTGAGAGACTGAAGTTCACCAAGAAAGGGTTGTCAGGGTTATCGGTCACATGTCATTATTACTCAAGTGAATAAAACTACTTTGAATGGAATACCATTTGTTAAAGAGTATACCTACATCTTTCTAGAGGATTTTTCTGGTCTCCTCGAGGTAAAGAAATCGAGTTTTGTATTGAACTTATTGGAAAAGCGTACCTATATCGAAGATTCTATTCAGAATGACATTAATGGGATTGACGGAAACTTAATAGTCAACTACAGAGCCTTCAAGAGAAAAGTTTAATTGATCCGGGTGTGTCACTTTGGGGTGCTTCAATTTTGTTTGTAAAGGAAGCATATGAATCTTTGAGACTTTGCCTTGGTTGTCGAAAACTCAACAAAAAATGAGATTCTAATAAATTTTGATCATCTTGAAGACCATGAACTACATTTGAGAATGTTGTTACAAAAGCTAAGAGACAAGAAACCATTTGCAAATTTGAAGAACGGTAATTTCTCCTTAACAATTGGTACGAAGGGATTGATTTGAAATGATGGCTCATTTTCTCGATCAATTCAGAAAAATATGAGTTTTGAATGGTCCACTAAATGTGACGACTCATTGCCTCGATCGATTCAGAAACATATGAGTTTTGGATGGTCAATTGAATGTAAACAGATTCTAAGGGTTGAAAGAGCAATTAATTTCTGCACCTATTCAGACATTATCTTTTGAGAGGGGAAGATTTGCGATCTACATCGTTACGTCATATCAGATAAGGGTTGGACTGCATTTTGACGCAATAATGGAATGAAATTGTGTACACTTCTTGACATCTTAAAAATTATGTACAGAATCATTGTACTTATAATTTTGAACTTTAAAGTATTGACATCATTATATATAGTTAATTCTTGCGAGGTGTACTCCAATCGAAAAGAGCTTCAAGTGATTATTCACGCATATGGAGTTGCATAAGCGACAAAGGAAGTGGTTTGAATTGCTCAAAGATTTTGATTGTACTATCTTACATTCACCCCGGCAAAGCTAATGTTGTCGCGAATGCATTGAGCAGAAATAGTGAGGGAAATTCTCTTTTATTATCACTAGAAGAATCCCTAGAAGAATCCCCTTATTAGTGGATATACAAAAGCTGGAATTAGAAATCAGAATTCAACGTTCCTTGAGATATTTGAGAAGACCGAATAACCTTCATTGTTAGAGATGATTAAGACGACATAGATACAAATAGAGGATCTAAATTCAACTACTTTCATGAATAAACTTCAATATGATGAGATATCCGACTTTACCCTTGATTTTGATGGAGTGATAAAAATTCGTAATTGATGGTCCGTTCTAGCGGATATTGATTTGAAACAGGAAGAAATTAATGAAGATCACAAATTTACCTAAACGGTCAACTTTGATGATACCAGAATGTGCATGGATCTCCACAATCACTACTAAATATGAAGAGTGAGATTCTTGAATTTGAGGTTGGGTTTGTATTGAAGAGTTTAATATGTCAAAAAGTTAAGGCTAAACATCAGAGGCCTCGAGGGATCTTGCAACCACTACATATTCTTAGGTGGAAGTCAGAACCATATTGCGATGGATTTTGTTATGGGATTTTCTATAATCTCGGATGGATATGATACCACATGGGCTATCGTGGATCGGGGACGAAATATGCTCAGTTCTTAGCGTTGCAGACTTGTTATACATTAAAAATACTTGCGAGATTATAAAAACGAGAAGTTGTTAGATTGAAGATATTCACCAAATTATTTGTTGGAGATGTTTAGCGGATTACCTTATGTTGTTGATTTGAACCAATACAAGTTTGTACAGATTTATCGTTCAAAGAGAACCAATTCAGATTTTTGATCGAAAATAACAATCTCTGAGAATGAAATCGATGTCAAGGTAAAATGGTGGGATCATTTTGTAGAAGTTGCTACTTGGAAATCAGAGGTATTGCAAAGAAGGATTCCTTAATTGTTTGAGACATTGGGTAATTGAATTCAGAGACTGAATTCTTTTAAGGTGGGGAGGATGTGACACCCCAATTAATCGGTCCATATTGCATGTATATACTTGGTAATTTTTATGTGTTTGCATTAGTGGATAATTTGGATTTGCACGTTATGATTATGTTATTATTTTAAATATAGCAATTAAATATTAGTGCAATTTTTTTGAGATGGATGGAGTAACTTTTTAAATATAATTTAATATACTAATTTATTAATTAGTGCAACTTATTTTGGGATGGAGGGAGTAGTAAAGCCATATATTCGTGATGGTCATGTTTATTTTTGGCAATTAAAATATACTATGAAAAATAAAATGTAAGGAAGGAGAAGTAGATAGAATTGGGCGGCCACTTCAATGATGAAACAAATATATATTGACAGCAAACTCTCCTTTGCACGTGTCCAAGGATGAGGTGGTAATAGATTGTGCTTGTTTTCATTTCCTTGTATGAGTCAGCTCTCCTTCCATTCTTTAAATTTTTATGCTCTAGAAGAAGTAGTATCATTCAGCAGAGAGAAATTAGAACAGGGAAAATATGGAGAAAGGAGATAGCTTGTACGGAGGAGGAAAGAGAAATTGAGGAAAAAATAATAAACTATCAAAATCTGTTTTCGTGCGAGTTCTTATATGGTATATGCTATGTATTTAATTTACTCTTGCTTGATTAATTTTATTACTGATAGTTGAAGTAGCAAGCATAATTAGTATTATTAATTTTATTCTATTTAGTATGGTAATTGTGCTAAAAGAATTTTAAAGCAAGTATTATTGTTGTCCTATTGTTCCAGTTGATATTATAATTACTAATAGCATTTTAAATGATAATATTGCATTAATAGCACTGCATCATTAGTATTATTTGGTCATGATCATTCTAAATTGCATTTCATATTTTCTAATTGGTGTTATTAGACATTCGTTGCTCTTAGTTAGTACTGAGAATATGGAAATGTTTTTAATTCGGTAAATGGGGTTTTACATTTAAGATTATAAATCTTAAGTCTCAAAATATATCATGTTAGTTGAAAAAAAATTAAAACAGAGGCTAGACTTGCTAAACATGTAGAAGAAAGTAATTTCTGAGAATTGCAATCAGGTCCCTGCTTTTTTTAGAAATTCCATTTTGATCCTTGAGTTTGTAAGAGTTTAAATTGGTTCCTAGATTTTGAGTGTTTCCAGTTTAGTTTTTGGGTTTGTGATGTTTTCATTCCAGTCCCTGATATAAGATAGATTTCTGTTTGGTCCCTATGTTTGGAAAACAGTCAGAATAGTCCTTGTAATGTTAAGAAAACTCGTTAATTTATAGTAGCTCATAACTTGTTCGTTGTTAATCGGAATTGTATGATTTTTGAGTCCATTTTGACTAAATTTTTGAGAGCTTTTGAATGGAAAAGGTTTCAGAATCAGAAAGAGTACATATATTTCCCACGACTTTAGTTTTTACAGCAGTATATGATTTTGGAGTTTGAAAAATGGTTGAACTTTGAAAAATCATAATTAATTCATCCAAACTCGGAATCCAGTGACTCTTGAGTCTAAATTTATTGGTTTTTCATGCTCTTTCCAGTGGAATTATTAGTTTATGTCCATTCTGATTATTATTATCCCAGAAGTAATAGTTTTGTCACAGTTTTATTTTCAAATGTATTATAAATGATCGAACTTTGATTTATTTATCCAAAGTCAGAATTTGATGATTCTTTGGTTCAAATTAAGTATTTCTCAGAGCACTATTAATCTATGATAGTTAAGAGTGTATATTTATAGTTATTTTCAAAGTAATGATATAGTTGTTTTAATAGTCTTGTAACTTGTATGATTTATGAATACTTGAATGTATTTTGATGGGTTCTAACTCTTGTACCATTTATGTCTTTGTTATGTTAGATTGAGACGTTTAAGCTACGTTGAATACTTTCTTTTGGATTAGCTCGGATTCGAGGTAAGGGTCTTGTCAATCTAGTACCCTTTCATTCTCTGGCTTCGGAATTATTGGATTGATTTGCTTTGTTATTCGTGATCGTTTATTGGATCAACTCATTTGGATTCGGTTATTCGTTTTTGCTACTCTGCCATTTA
Organism: Campanula takesimana; assembly: GCA_026119855.1. Lineage (NCBI taxonomy): Eukaryota > Viridiplantae > Streptophyta > Magnoliopsida > Asterales > Campanulaceae > Campanula > Campanula takesimana. The sequence goes on from JAOWBW010001419.1 coordinate 21,773, forward strand.
CACTTTGAGTATTTGATATTTGATTCCTCAACAAGAGATGACTTTAACACCGGTTGTTATATTTGTGGCTCCTAGTCATAGTATCATTTGCGCAAGTGATACTATGACGAAGAGTCAACTTTGACTTTGGGCATTTGGCCAGCTCAAGTGTAGTGGACTTTGACTTCGGAACTTTGATTCGGAATTTGATTCGTTTGAAATCTTTCGCTCCTCACTTATATATCGGGTGGTTGGGTTTGTTATTGCTGTTTGTTCTTGGTTGGGTTTCTATACAGTGCCACACACCTTTGTGTTGCCAAGTCTCTTACTGGGCAATTTGTGCTCACCCTTTCCGCTCCCCATTTCCCTTCCAGGTGGAGTATAGCTGAGATCGTGATCCTTTCGCTGTAGAGTTGTGAAGCTAGAGTGAAATGCTTTGTCTTTTAGATATTTGTATTTTTCTATTGATAGATAACAAATGTAAAGGAATTACAGTTTTAGAATTTGTAAATATTTGAGATTGTTCAAGGTTTGTGTTTTCGGTAAGAGGATAGTTGCTCTGATGTACTCGACTTGAGTTTTTGTATTTTAAAATTTTGGTTTGTCTATGAGATGAGGAAAAATTTAGTTCTCATTTTGGAGTTTCGATTGATATTCGGTTTTCGTTCGTCACTTCTTGAGGTCCGTGCAATGTCGGATTTCGGGGCGTGACAATATGTATGGTTGATATATAAATCATTTGAAAGAGTTTTTTTAAATGAAAGACTTAGATGAAGCCGCCTACATCCTTGGACTGATTTATGGAGATAAATCTAAAATGTTGTTTGGTTAAAGTCAAAGTACTAGTAAAGACAAGATAGTGAAAAGTTCACTATGCAAGACTCTTGGAGAGGTTACTTGTGAAAGTCTAATGGCATTAATCTTTGCAAGATTTAGTCTTACTGGAAGACTAATGAGCAAGAGTACATGATTAGGATTTTATATGCTTCGGCAATTGGATCTATCATGTAAGCCATGTAAATGTACTAAGGCCGTATGTCTCATATACTTGGAGTATGATGAGATAATACCAATCGGATCCTAGTGAGAGTCACTAGTTAAGAAACACTCTTATGTTCTCTAAAAGGAACTAAAGGATGCGTTCTTGATCTTTGATGGAATAAAAGATGACTTGTAATAGTTACATAGATGCATTCTTACAAACCAACAAAGATAAATATTGCAGTATAAATACATGTTTACGTCTAATAATGGTGTTAGAAGAGTTCTAAATGGACCATTACTATTCTATAAAAGATTGAGTATCTAGTGGCATGAGATGCAACTAAAAAAATGTTAAGATTAAGATTCTAATTAGTAAACTAGAAATCGTTTCTAGTGTCACTAATTTAATGTACCTTCATTGTGTCAATAATCGTTATTACACAAGTCAAGGGAATAATATCTTATCTAGACATATACTCAGACATTTCTATCTTACTCGAGAAATCGTCAAAGATGGGATATGTCAAAATATGCAAAATACCTCATGATAATAACAAGGATAATTATCCTACATAAACTCGTTTGCAATTATGATGGAGATCATAACTAGCTCAATGGATATTGGATACACGTTGATTGGGCCTAGTGCAAGTGGGAGATTGTTGGATATTATTCCCTAGGCCCTTGAAAAAGGCCTATGCGTTATATCATAGCTTCATTGTTATAGAGATAACAAACCCGATTATTATATCTTTTGCATGTTTATTATAATAATCATTGTCCCTAGCACTTGTGAAGGGCTAGCATGATTTTAATGGATAATCATATGATGATTATAGCGCATAGGATGCGGATTAAACTTGTGGGTACATGTTGGAGAACAAGTACTGGATAGACCCGTTATGAGATTTATGTCATGGTCAAATGTCATAATTAAATCTCATAATAGTTATATCATTTATCCTTAGACCTGAGATTATCATAGTCTTCCACATGATGAACATTATGTTTGACGTACTCAAACGCTACCCCTAACCGGGTGGTTATAAAGGCTACGATTGGCATAATCGGATTCTTGTAGGGAAGAATGATAAGTCAAGATGGAATTTGTCCCTCTCTCAAGAGAGATATCTGTTGGTAGTGGTGCCCTAGGCACGTTTAATAAACGTTATAATTGTTATCATTTATTTCATATCAATAAAGAGATGTTTTGATTATTATTGTTGTTCATGTTTACTTATAATAATCCCCGTCCCTAGTGCTTGTTAAGCAATAGTATAAAGGCTAAATGATCATGGGATGATCATGTTAGATTTATGGGTACTTGTTTGGAACAAGGTACTGGACTTGACCCGCTGCATGAGATTTATGTCATGGTCTATGTCGTACATATATCTCATATTAGTTATGTCATTTGAATCTTTAGACATGAAGTTATTATAGTCTTCCACTTGATGAACATTGTGTTTGACATATTCAAACGCTACCTTGACACGGTAGTTATAAAGGGTATGATTGGCATAATCGGATTCCCGTTGGGAAGAATAATAAGCTAAATGGATTTGTCCCTCCACGGAGAGATGTCAAGCTTGGGCCCCTCGAAGGAATGATGTTGATGAAATGTTCGGCCAGACTCAAATGGATTGATTGGATCAATAGCATTTGAATTATCAACATATTCGGAATCGAGAAAGTATTGAACAAAACAAGTTGACTGTTTTACCATGACTTGTGTTCAATGACATCGTGGACAAAGGGATTGTGACATATTCTAAAGGAATGCGAACTTGTATCTAGTTATACTATTTGGGTAGGTATGACGGTTTGCTAGAACCTAATCATATCTTATGGGATCATGTTTGGGACCATTGCCAACTTAGTATAATCCTAGAGGGTCACTCACAAATAGAACGAATCATAAAGGACTAAATTGGAATTATGGAAAAATGTCAGGTTTTGGCTCTGGCACGGTCGTGCGCCTTAAAATGGCACGGCCGTGCCATAAATCCAAACCAAGGCAAATCTGTCGACATGTTTGGCACGACCGTGCCAAGAAGTCAAGCACGACCGTGTCGAAATTGGTCGACTGGGGGAAATCACGCGGACCTGATGGCACGACCGTGCCAGTTTATAGGGCACGACCGTGCCAGTCAAGTCGGCCAGAATTCCTTGTTGCCTAATTTGGTGACGGGATTTAGGATTCCTAAGTCCTTAAGGGTTAAGGATTGGGACCTATTTAAAGATCCTTTCAGCAGCCATTAGCATCATTATTGTGAGTGCCTCCATAAAGTTTTGAGAGGTTATTTTTCTTGTTCTAAGATTCCAAAAGTGAAGAACAAGAATATTCATAATTCCATATAGTTCTTGCAATTGTGAAAGTGTGTTTCACAATTTGGTCTAGCAACCAAGATCAAGAAGTTGCTTGATATTCGTTCGTGGTGTGGATACCGCTAGAGGGTGAAGCTCATCATCTTCAAGGTTCGCGTTCTTGATCAAGTTTCAAAATCTCCACCAAGTTCAAAAGCTAGAAATTCATAGCCATCAAGGGTTAGTTATTCCTCTATTCATCTTGTTGTATTTGATTTAATCATATGAACGGATCCATGGCTTTGGGTTTCTTAAAATTTTAATTGCTAATTTCCGCTGCGCATGTTTGATCGAAACCCAACAGTGGTATCAGAGCCACGTTCATGTTGATTATTTCAATACTAAGATCATGTTGTGTGTATATAAATTGTTTATGTGCCTAGCATGATATGAATATTGGATTACGTGATGTTTATGTGTTATATGATTTTATGTGGTTTATTGTTTTAGAAACTTTAATCGCACTATTTAATCGCAATAAAAATTATGGTGGATTTAAAATTGTTTGGATTATCAATTTTTGATTGGATCAAAGTTTTGATATTCTAGGGATTCAAGAATAAATTGTTTATTCAAGATTTTGTTGATCATGGTGATTGGATCACCAAGAACACCAAATCCTTATTGAATCGGGAAAAACAATTTTGCGACAAATTTTGGAACTTTAAAATTTTGATTTTCGGAAGGGTCCGACCGGACCCATACCTTGACCCGGCTGGACCTAGGGTTTGGCGCGGGGAAGAGCTTGGGTCTTGGGTGTGGATCTTGGGTTTAAATTTCCTATTTGTTTTAGTCTTGTGAGTCTAAGATTGGTTCAAGGTTTGGATGGCTAATCTACGTTCATCGAGATTGTGTTTCCCAAACTTGATCGCAATCGAAGTTTCAAAGATAAAACGAAGTTAGAATTATGAAGAGTTCATAATTGCTAAAATTAAGAAACAAAGTTCTTGATTAAAAGATTGGAGATCCATGTGGAATTGTGAATGCAATTGGCCTACGTTCATCGAGACCATCTATTGCTTAGTTTCGGCCACATGGACTACTTTCTTGGTTTCTTGAATTAGTGCGGAATTGTGGATGCCATATGGCTTAGTTTCGGTCGCACTTCTTGTTGTCTTGATTTGGAGATGATAACCAAAGTTCAAATAGTCTCATCCTCATAATTATAGAGAAACTAATGACACATAAATATTATACTTAAATTAATGGAGATTAATTTAGTGGCTAAACTTGATGTGTAACATGTTTATATTATGTGCTCATAAATGTGTTATATGCTATATGTGATGAACCTTCAAAGAAAGTTTTAAGTCCTTTTGACATGCCATGATTAAAACACTTGTTTATACATGAGTAATTTTATGTGGGTTCGCCAAAGCGAGGTGCATTGATTTTATTCATGTTTGAGAAAGATGAGTGAATAAGAGTTTCCTATGCGTTTAAAATGGTTGGACTTAATTAAGCGTCAAAACAGTTATGGGCTTAAGGCAAAGATGAGATTTAACATGCTTTTTGAAATTAGATTTCTTAAAGAATCTCATGAAAAGAACTGAGAGTCATATGAGATATGATTGACAAGAGTTGTCTACCTAATTGATTTAATTTTGAGCGGTACGCCAAAGCGTACTCAAAATTAGATTAAAGCGGGATCTCAACTCATTTAAATTATACTATACATTGGATGTATAAAGAAGGTTGTATAATTTAGTGGGAGTATTTTTTTTTAAAATACATTAATTATCTCTTTAATGAAAATCGGTACTTATTAAATTTTGGAAATTTTGCATATTTGTAGATAATGACTAATAACACTCAATCAATGTCGTTGCGATCGATCCTTGAGAAGGATAAGCTCGAAGAGAATGGTACTAACTTTATGGATTGGATCCGTAGCATAAGAATCGTTCTTAGGCAAGAAGATAAGTTGTACATTCTCGATGGCCTCTCCCTGCTGAACCACCGCCTACTGCCCCTAGGGTAGAAAGGGACAATTACAAGAAACATCGTAATGATTCTAGAGATGTAAGTTGTCTCATGCTTGCTGCTATGTGTTCAAAACTCCAACAAAGTTTGGAACATTTGGAAGCCTATGAGATAGGCGTGGAGTTGAGAACCATGTTTCAAGAGCAAGCTAGGCAAGAGAGGTACAAGACCATTGTTGCATTCACTACTTGTAAAATGAATGAAGGGCAACAAGTGAGTCCTCACTTTCTTAAAATGAAAGGTTATGTAGAGCACCTTGAGAAACTTGGCTATCCAATCCCATTGGAGCTAGCCACGGATCTCATTCTTAATTCATTGCCTAAAAGTTATAATCAGTTTGTGATGAATTATAACATGCATGGAATGGATAAGAATCTCTCTAAGTTGCATAGGATGCTCAAAACTGCAGAGATGAAAATTGTGGAGAAAGGTTCTCCCGTGCTCTTGGTTCATGATGGGAAGAAGCCTGGTGCCAAAGGCAAGGGTAAGGCAAAAGTTGTCAAACCCAAGATAAGCAAGGCAAAGGTTGCCAAGGCTTCTGAGGCAAAACCTGATTCACAAAAGGATGCAATCTGTTTCCATTGTCAAGAAATTGGTCATTGGAAACGTAATTGCAAGGCTTTCTTGGAAGAGCAAAAGAAGAAGAAGAGCAGCAAGGCTGCGTCGACTTCAGGTATCTATATGATAGATATTCTCCTTTCTACCACTGATTCCTGGGTATTGGATACCGGATGTGGTTCTCACATTTGTCTAAATGTGCAGGGACTAAAGAATAGGAGACTGCTTAAAGAAGGTGAAGTAGATCTACACGTGGGAAATGGAGCAAGAGTTGCTGCATTAGCCGTAGGGACTTATGAAGTCACTTTACCTTCCGGATTAATTCTTGTTTTGAACAATTGTTATTATGTTCCGGATTTAAGCAGAAATATTATTTCAATTTCTTGTTTGGATAATGAAGGTTTTAAGTTTCTTATTGAGAATAAGAAATTTTCTATTTATTTAAATGATGTGCTTTATGGTATTGCTAATTCATTTAATGACCTTTATATCTTGGATGTCAAGAATGAAAATAATGTCTATCATGTAAATAAGAAATCTAAACCTAATGATGTAAATCATACTTATTTGTGGCATTGCCGTCTTGGTCATATTAATGAGAAGCGTATCTCAAAACTCCATGGGGACGGACTTTTGGGTTCATGTGACTTAGAGTCATATGATACTTGTGAGTCGTGTCTTCTTGGAAAAATGACTAAGACACCTTTCACCAAGTTGGGTGAAAGGGCAAGCGACTTATTGGGGTTGATACATTCCGATGTATGCGGACCATTAAGTAGAAATGCTAGGGGAGGATTTCAATACTTCATAACCTTCACTGATGATTATAGTAGATTTGGGTATGTTTACCTAATGAAACATAAAAGTGAAGCATTTGAGATATTTAGAATATTTCAAAATGAAGTAGAAAAACAACTTGGCAAAAGTATAAAAGCACTTCGATCAGATCGAGGTGGAGAATACTTGAGTCAAGAATTTGATGATCATCTAAAGAATTGTGGAATAGTTTCACAATTGACTCCACCCGGAACACCACAATGGAATGGTGTGTCCGAGAGGAGGAATCGGACTTTGTTAGACATGGTTCGATCAATGATGAGTCAAGTTGATCTTCCAATATCCTTTTGGGGTTACGCTCTAGAAACCGCTGCTTTCACACTAAATCGTGTTCCAACTAAATCGGTTCAAAAGACTCCATATGAGATGTGGAGCGGAAAGAAGCCTTGTCTATCTTTCATGAAGATTTGGGGTTGTGAATTTTTTGTCAAAAGACTTATCTCTGACAAACTTGCACACAAATCTGATAAATGTATTTTCGTGGGATATCCTAAGGAAACTAAAGGATATTACTTTTACAACCGAGAGGACAACAAAGTGTTTGTTGCCCGAACTGGTGTCTTTCTAGAGAAAGAGTTTCTCTCCAAAGAAATCAGTGGGAGTAAAATAAATCTTGAAGAAATTCGAGACCCAGAAAATAACATTGAACCAATAGTGGAACAAGAACAAGAACCACAAGGAGTTGTGGAACATGTTCAAAGTACACAAGCAACTTGCAGATCTAGTAGGTTACGATCCGAGCCCGAGAGATATGGATTTCTCGTAACGGATAGTAATGAGGTAGAAATCATTGAGAATGATGAACCGTCAACCTACCAAGAGGCGATGTCTTCTCCTGATTCGGACAAGTGGCTTGGAGCCATGGAATCCGAATTGCAATCCATGCAAGACAATCAAGTTTGGAATTTTATTGATGCGCCCGAAGGTGTAAAAACCATAGGATGCAAATGGATCTTCAAGAAGAAGACTGACATGGATGGGAAGGTGCATACTTACAAAGCTAGGCTTGTAGCGAAAGGTTATAGGCAAGTTCATGGTATTGACTATGATGAGACCTTTTCACCCGTAGCAATGATCAAGTCTATAAGAATTTTGCTTGCCATTGCCGCATATCATGACTATGAAATATGGCAGATGGACGTCAAAACTGCTTTCCTGAATGGAAAACTTCAAGAGGATGTGTATATGACACAACCAGAAGGTTTTGAACAAGATTCTAAGGTATGCAAATTGCAGAGATCCATCTATGGATTGAAGCAAGCTTCTAGGAGTTGGAATCTCCGTTTTGATGAATTGGTCAAAGAGTTTGCTTTCATCAAGAACGAAGATGAGCCTTGTGTATACAAGAAGATTAGTGGGAGCATAGTGCTATTCCTTGTTTTATACGTGGATGACATATTGCTCATTGAAAACGACATTCCTACACTTCAGTCTGTGAAGACTTGGTTAGGAAAGTGTTTTGCAATGAAAGATATGGGTGAAACCGCATATATTCTTGGCATTAAGATCTATAGAGATAGATCAAGGAGACTACTTGGTTTAAGCCAAAGTACATACATTAACAAGGTCATTAGAAGATTCCGTATGGAAAATTCTAAGAGAGGGACCTTGCCCGTGTTACATGGAGTTTCTCTAAGCAAGACTCAATGTCTTAAGACAAACGATGAGCGTGAGAAAATGAATGATGTTCCATATGCTTCGGCAATTGGGTCCATCATGTATGCCATGATTTGTACTAGGCCGGATGTGTCTTATGCTTTTAGCATGACAAGTAGATACCAATCCGACCCTGGCGAAAATCACTGGATAGCTGTAAAAGCGATTCTTAAGTACTTGAGAAGAACTAAAGACTCGTTTTTGGTCTATGGAGGAATGGAAGATGATCTCGTTGTAAATGCTTACACGGATGCAAGCTTCCAAACCGACAAAGATGATAGTCGATCGCAATCGGGATTTGTGTTTATGTTAAATGGTGGAGCTGTAAGATGGAAGAGTTCCAAGCAAAGTACAACCGCTGATTCTACAACAGAAGCTGAGTATATTGCTGCATCGGATGCTGCAAAGGAAGCTGTTTGGATTAAGAAGTTCATAACTGAACTTGAAGTGGTTCCTAGTATTGCTAGTCCAATAGACCTTTATTGCGACAATAATGGTGCTATTGCTCAAGCAAAGGAACCAAGAGCACATCAGAAATCCAAACACATACTTAGGCATTTTCATATCATTCGAGAGATCGTTGATAGGGGAGACGTAAATATATGCAGAGTACCTACTGATGACAATGTTGCGGACCCGCTAACAAAGGGACTTCCACAAGCTAAACATGATGGTCATGTTAGGTCCATGGGTATTAGATACATGGGAGATAGGGCCTAGGGCAAGTGGGAGATTGTTGGTAGTGGTGCCCTAGGCACGTTTAATAAACGTTGTAATTGTTATCATTTATTTCATATCAATAAAGAGATGTTTTGATTATTATTGTTGTTCATGTTTACTTATAATAATCCCCATCCCTAGTGCTTGTTAAGCACTAGTATAAAGGGTAAATGATCATGGGATGATCATGTTAGATTTATGGGTACTTGTTTGGAACAAGGTACTGGACTTGACCCGCTGCATGAGATTTATGTCATGGTCTATGTCGTACATATATCTCATATTAGTTATGTCATTTGAATCCTTAGACATGAAGTTATTATAGTCTTCCACTTGATGAACATTGTGTTTGACATATTCAAACGCTACCTTGACACGGTAGTTATAAAGGGTATGATTGGCATAATCGGATTCCCGTTGGGAAGAATAATAAGCTAAATGTATTTGTCCCTCCACGGAGAGATGTCAAGCTTGGGCCCCTCGAAGGAATGATGTTGATGAAATGTTCGGCCGGACTCAAATGGATTGATTGGATCAATAGCATTTGAATTATCAACATATTCGGAATCGAGAAAGTATTGAACAAAACAAGTTGACTGTTTTACCATGACTTGTGTTCAATGACATCGTGGACAAAGGGATTGTGACATATTCTAAAGGAATGCGAACTTGTATCTAGTTATACTATTTGGGTAGGTATGACGGTTTGCTAGAACCTAATCATATCTTATGGGATCATGTTTGAGCCCATTGCCAACTTAGTATAATCCTAGAGGGTCACACACAAATAGAACGAATCATAAAGGACTAAATTGGAATTATGGAAAAATGTCAGGTTTTGGCTCTGGCACGGTCGTGCGCCTTAAAATGGCACGGCCGTGCCATAAATCCAAACCAAGGCAAATCTGTCGACATGTTTGGCACGACCGTGCCAAGAAGTCAAGCACGACCGTGTCGAAATTGGTCGACTGGGGGAAATCACGCGGACCTGATGGCACGACCGTGCCAGTTTATAGGGCACGACCGTGCCAGTCAAGTCGGCCAGAATTCCTTGTTGCCTAATTTGGTGACGGGATTTAGGATTCCTAAGTCCTTAAGGGTTAAGGATTGGGACCTATTTAAAGATCCTTTCAGCAGCCATTAGCATCATTATTGTGAGTGCCTCCATAAGGTTTTGAGAGGTTATTTTTCTTGTTCTAAGATTCCAAAAGTGAAGAACAAGAATATTCATAATTCCATATAGTTCTTGCAATTGTGAAAGTGTGTTTCACAATTTGGTCTAGCAACCAAGATCAAGAAGTTGCTTGATATTCGTTCGTGGTGTGGATACCGCTAGAGGGTGAAGCTCATCATCTTCAAGGTTCGTGTTCTTGATCAAGTTTCAAAATCTCCACCAAGTTCAAAAGCTAGAAATTCATAGCCATCAAGGGTTAGTTATTCCTCTATTCATCTTGTTGTATTTGATTTAATCATATGAACGGATCCATGGCTTTGGGTTTCTTAAAATTTTAATTGCTAATTTCCGCTGCGCATGTTTGATCGAAACCCAACAATATCTGCTTGGCCACTCGATGAGTGAGATTGATAATAGTGTACGGCCGTACCCAAATGAATTGAAGCGTTCAATGTTACTTGCTCATATCAATCTACTCGAGATCTAGAAAGCATTGGACAACATAAGTTGACGCGGACTATGACTTATGTCCAATATGATATCGTGTGACAAAGGGATGGTGATATGTTCTATAAGGTTACTTTGGGCTTTCAAAGTTATACTAATTGGGTAGCCATAATGGCTTGCTAGAGTCCACTTATGACTTACGGGTTCTGACTCGTTCGGACTCGTTGGCAACATAGTATAATCCTATTGGGTCACACACAATAGAACGGATTGAATAAGGCACAGAAAACGGGAAAAACTGGATCCTGCTGGAAGGATCCGTACGGATGGTTTGGGAGCCACCCAACCAATCCGTACGGATGGTTTTTCCGGCCGAAAACAGTTTGTTCAAGACTTCTTGTTTGACAAGGAATTCTGATCCCAAAAGGAATTAGGTTTATACCCTACTATATATGTGTGCAGCCGGGTTTAAGAAACCTAATGGTTGATTTTAGAAATCATAACATGTTGTTTGAGAAACAATTACACAAATATAGAGGGGATTATTAGTTTTGAGATTTAGAATCATCATAACTCAATAATCAATGGAGCAAAATAATTCCTACGAAGAAATTGTTTCTTCCTCAAGCCTTGGGTCTAGCAATCCAAATCAAGAAGGTGTTCTTGATATCCGTTCGACGTGTGGATACCGATAGAGGGTGTTTGAGTTAACACCTTAAAGTCCGTGTTCATGGATTCGATCTTCAAGGGTATGTTTCTTTCATCTTGTATTTAATTTAATCAACATGCACGGATCCGGGCTCTTGGGTGTTTGATTTTATCTGTTTATTCCTCTGCGCATGATGCATCAAAACCCAACAATATCATCACCACACCTTGTATCCATCATTTTGTAAACTTCTTTTGTAAAGCATTTCCGCCCAAAATTTCAAGCTCATCCTTCACTTCATTGAGCTTATCAACCACATTGAGTAACTTTTGACTGTCCCCTGCTACCATTTCAAACAACTTCCTTATATCAGACGCAATACTCTTTTCAACTTCTTTAATTTCATCGACAAAATCCTAGACATCATTTAGATTGATGCCTCTATCTATCTTGTCGTGAAGGGAAGCAAGAGTTGCTTTAAATAACTCATTTATCTGATCAATTGCGTCATTCCATTGTTAAGGAGTGAGGAAGTGTTTATCCCTGATATCACCGCCTATGCGCGCCGTCTCCCCCTTAATGGCAGCAATCTCATCAGCTTGACTTGCAATCATAGAGGTATGAAGCTCTAATTGCAATTCAATATGCGCCTGGCCTTGCTGAAGTTGCTGAAGCAAACTAATAACCAATCCCATCTCATTGGGAGTTTGAGTAGGTGGAGGCGCATGGGTAGGAGTGGGCGCAGGAGTAGTGCGCGTGTCAGGAGGTGGAGTAGAGGCGCATGGAGGAGAAGGAAGGTATTCATCATCTGAGTTTCCAAAAGGTATCATTAATCATCCGCCTAGTGTCTGAATCAATCGAGGTAGTTCTGTGCCTTTTTAGGGGTTCTTGCTCCCCCTAACCTGGTGCATCCCCCAAGTCACCAAATAACTCTGAAGAAATTCGATCTCTGAACTGTTGTTGTTCAGGAGTCAGTTGGATAGGCGCTGGGGTTGGTTTGGGAACTGTTGTTGGTGATGTTGTTGTACTTGTTGTTAACGGTCTGGTAGGAGGCGCACGGGTAGTAGGTGCAGGTGCACGCTGAATATCAACGCTGGATCCTGCGCCCCTTTGCCTATCAACATTGGCTAAGGCAGCATCTTATTTGAGTTGATACTCTTCATCTCGCTTCTTCTGCATTTCAAGACTTCTAGCCTCTTGTGCGCGCTTAAGATCCCTATCCTAATCTTTGTCAGTTCTGGGGCGCTTCTGTAGATACCCCGGGGGACCGCGGCTTGGCTAGAGCGGTGAATTACCTAGGATGTCTAATTGATTTTAAGAGTCGCCACCCACGTTTTAGAGGAACGCGAGAAAACCTAAGAAAATAGCCTTTTTTATTGATTACGAAACCAAAGATTGAGATGAGGGGTTCGGGGGTTAGGTGACGGAGTGGGAAGTACTTAAACACTCACTCTGCCCCGCTTACGCGGGTCTTGCTACTTTTGGTGTTCTAGTGCTAATGTCCTTCAATTTATTGATATAAAAAATATTCTAACAATTGAGATGAGAAGAAAAGGGGAAATAAAAAGAATGATTTTATTAATTAATTTATGCTAAAAGATTACATGTTGAATATGCTAAACAATTACATAAGAAATGAAATGGAATTTAATTAGTGTTTGGAATGTTGGAATGTAACCTTGACCAAACTTCAATAGTGAAGTGGCCTTTTGGTTGTATTCCTTTTATGGAGATTGCATACTAGTAAGACATAAATAAAAGAGAAAGAGAAAAGTTGTACCTTTAGAAAAGAGAACTTGAAACCTTGACTTGAAAGTGGTGTTGTTGTAGAGAAATGGTTGTGTAGAACTTTGTGTAGAGTTTTGTTGTTAAAACTCTTGTTGGGAGAATTGGTGTAGAGTTTGTGTAAAGAGAAAGTGTTCAAGGTCTTGTGTATAGTTTTTGTAGAGAAGATGAAGTTGGTCCCTTTCTAAGGTAGAAATGAGAGGTTTAAATAGGTAGAAAAGAGAGGAAAAGATGGTCTTTCAACCAATAAGAAAATAAAGGAAATTAAATAATAAAGATAAAATCAAATAATAATAAAAAGAAATATTTAGTTTTAAAGACATGGCTAGAATATTGGGATTGGAGGTTACAAAACTAAGGGGGATGAATGTGGATGTAAAAAGGAGTGTTTGTGATCAAGAAAATGAGGGAAAAAATACTGCAATCGTAACTGCCAAAACGGGAAGCGCGCGAGTCCCGCTTTTAGGGCGAGACGCGCGCGCAGCCCACAAGAAGTGCCGGAGGCGCGCGAGTCTAAAAATGACAGAATGACAGAAAAGACTCAAAAGTTAATTCTGTTACGCAGTTTAGTCCAAAACTAACGGAATCAGTTAGGAACTTAATGGAAGTAACAGAAATTAACAAAAATAAGTTAAATAAAAATACTATGTATGCAATCGGGGTGAGAGGTCCAAGGCGGGGTGTCTACAGAGCCCCTCGGCGACGTGGATTGCAAAGCAAAATGCGTCGACGAAAGAAAGACAACCGCCGAGGACATCGACAAGAGAAAACAAAGACTCGATAAAGCAGGAATTTGAAATTACAAAGGATAGGAGTGCGCTCCCTGTGTGAACGGCTTTCGCGGATGGAAAGGGTGTGGTGGCTTGAGGCGGCCCACCACGGCCACAAAATTTTTAAAAAGGTGTGGTGGCTTGAGGCGGCCCACCACGGCCACAAAATTTTAAAAAGGTGTGGTGGCTTGAGGCTGCCCACCACGGCCACGAAATTTTTTAAAAAAAGGTGTGATGGCTTGAGGTGGCCCACCACGGCCACAAAAATTTTAAAAAGGTGTGGTGGCTTGAGGCGGCCCACCACGGCCACAAAATTTTAAAAAGGTGTGGTAGCTTGAGGCGGCCCACCACGGCCACAAAATTTTAAAAAGGTGTGGTGGCTTGAGGCGGCCCACCACGGCTACAAAATTTAAAAAGGTGTGGTGGCTTGAGGCGGCCCACCACGGCCGCAATTTAAAGAAAGAGGGGAATTTTGAAATTGTGAAAGATGGGGTTGCGCTCCCTGTGTGAGCGGCTTTATTGATATAGAAAGGATATGGCGGGATCCGTCTTGCTGAAGCGGGATCCGTTTGCTGATGCGGGGTCCGTTTGCTGATGCGGGATCTGTTTGCTGATGCGGGATCCGTTTGCTGGTGTGGGATCCGTTTGCTAGTGCGGGATCCGTTTGTTGAAGCGGGATCCGTTTGCTGGTGTGGGATCCGTTTGCTGATGCGGGATCCGTATACTGAGGCGGGATCCGTTTGCTGATGCGGGACCCGTTTACTGATGCGGGATCCGTTTACTGAAGCGGGATCCGTTTGCTAAGGCAGGATCCGTTTGCTGATGCAAGACCTGTTTGCTGATGCGGGATCCGTTTGCTGAAGCGGGATCCGTTTGCTGATGCGAGATCCGATTGCTAGAGGCGGGATCCGTTTGCTGATGCGGATCCGTTTGCTGAATGCGGGATCCGTTTGCTGGTGCGAGATCCGTTTGCTAGAGGCGGGATCCGTTTGCTGATGCGGGATCCGTTTGCTGAATGCGGGATCCGTTTGCTGATGCGGGATCCGTTTGCTAATTGCGGGATCACCGTGGACCAAATTGTTGTCTAGAGCTGCAGTTGCTGTTGACTTTATCGTGGGGATGCGGGCATGGTTGACTGTGGACCATTTTCTGCTGGGGATGAAGTGCCTTGAGTAGCGAATACTGTTGACTTCGTGGTGGTACCTGCTATGTGTGTGCTTGGCAAGTATATGTGTTTGTGCAAGAGAATGCATGAAGTGTGAAATGAAGAGAGAAATTGTGCTCGTGGTGCAATGTGATTTGAAAGCAGATTTGCATAAGAGAGAATTTTTGTAAGAATGGAGAAAGTGATTTTGTGTGCGGTGATTTTTCAAAGCAGAGATTGCTTGAGATGAATGATGTTCATACCTTCACTTACCATTGCCGCTCGATTGGGGATGGATTGCTGAAGGATGCTGATGCTTTTGATGAAGAATGTCCATGCTTTGGATGGAGAATGATGATGTTGATGATGATGAATTGTTCTTGCCTTTGAAGGAGTGTCGGTGGGACAGTATTCCGGATGATGGGTTGGTCGTGCCAAAAGGCTGCCTACGTATCCCTTTAAGAGAATCAGACCAGCGTAGTTCAAGGATGATGGAGAATGCTGGGGGAGAATGCTAGGAGCAAAGCAAAGTAAAGCACATACTTTTGCACATAGAAGGAGAAAAAGAAAAAGAAAAAATCTTTTTTTTTTTTTTTTTTAGATTAGAAGGAAAGAATATGCACACATGTGACAAAAAGATTTTTTTTAGTTCGTGGGTGAACCATTTTAACCATTGTGTGTTTGTAAAGCCAACCCAAGATCAAGTCATGTTCAATCGAAGTCCGGATTGCCTTGTTGAATTATGTCGTTGTTGTCGTGGTGTCCAACGAAAATTGATGTCTAGCCCCAAGAGATTTGTCGTTTATGGGGCTTCAAAAGGGACTATTGATGCCGAGATGCCAAGGGGTTCCTGATTGTAAAGCCCCTCGAATGCTGAACTTTGAGTGGCTTATGAAGCCCCAAGATGAATCAACTCTTAGCCCCATTCAAATAAAATGTCTTTTGTTGTCGACGTGGGCAAGCCCCAAGAGAAGATCATTGATACCAAGCTTTGAGAGATTGCTAAGCCCCAAATGTCATGGGCTTATCAAGTTTGTAGATGGCGGGATGTGGAGACCTTTCGGTGTGAAGCCTCAAAATTTCTTGGAATCGGCTTAGCATTATGTTGGGAGCGGATGGCGCTATTGGGAAGAACTTTTGAAGGCGATCTCCTTCTTTATCTTGCTTGGAGATGGATGGCCCTTTTTGTGGTTGATACCCAAATGGAGGAAGGTCCATGGTGAAAATGTAGTACGGTCTTCGGGAGACGTCTCGTGGGAGATGGTGATGTTGTTGCAGATGATAAGGTCTTGGCGTGATAAAGTCTCGAACGGTATGTTTGCTCGAGTCTTCTTGAGTTGAACCGACGGCGGATCTTCGGATGCAGCCTGTGCTTTTGATCTTGGAGAAGGGGGTGTTGTATTGCAGAAACATTGGGATTGGCCGTAACTCTGCTTATAGAGTTAACATATTGGCATTGCCCGCTATAACTCAGCCGGGTGAGTCTAGCATATTGAATCTTTTTCCTTTTCTCTAATACTTCCTTCAGAATCTCGCTGTGAGTTCTAACAAGAATCATCAAATTCATTCATATCATCGGAGCCTTCATTTAAAACCAAGAGGCCTTTTGACTGGAAGTGTTGAGGGACCATTGAAGTTTGATCCCTTTCATGGAGCCATAAGACTACTCCCAAATAGCATTGCTCGGGTACCACTGCCCAAAAGCTTGTTTATTGAGAAGCCCCAATATTGCCCTTTGCTTGTATCATGTAATGCCGTAACCCCAAAAGATTGGAGATTGCGAAGCCCCTTGAGACCTTTCGGTATAAAGCTTCAAATGTTGCTGGGGACATTGAAGTGAATTTCTTCTTGCCGAGTGAGCCTTTAAGACTTGACCGTAGCCCCTAGAGTGTCATCATTGATTGCGAGAAAGGTCCATCCTTGATTGGGGGGGAACGAGTACGGGCACACATGACAAGAGGGCTTTTTGACATCCCTTTTGAGAGACTTTGAGGATAGTCTCACACATCTTTCTCGAGCATAGCCCCTAGGGATTATTGATTGTCAAATGAAGCAAAAGAACCCCTTGTTCTTGAGTCACATAGCCCCTAGGGCGTCACCATTTGTTGAGCAAAGCAAGAGTGACTCATCCTCGTGCGAGGGAACAAACATGAGAGGACATGGCAAAAGCTACTCCATTTCTCGGGAGTCTTTCGGCGTACTTTAGAAGCACATACTTGCAGAAGCTTTGAAAACTGAGACACATGTTGTTGCTATTTGCTGCCCAAGCCAATTGACTAGCTAGGGATTATTTGTGCAACCTCGTTCCCTTTTATGATGGGCTCGTTCTCAGATGGGTCTTGGTTACCACGGCCTTCTTTTTCATGAACCCAAAAAATGTACACTGCTGGAGAATGATGCTGATAACCCAAGACAACCTTTGATGGTGCCATATCTTGTCGAGCCTTTTGCAATCCCAAAGTTGACTCGGTAGGGAATTGACTTGCTGAGGAGATCCAATGTAGAGCTCGTGTAGTTGTCTTCCTTAGAGGCCGGAGATCTCCATTTCTCTTTCCCTTCTCTCTCTCACTCTCTCATTTTTTTTTCATGACGCACCCTGTTTTTTGCCTAGACCGCCCTTTCGGGTTTTCAATCTAGCGGGCATCTCTTTTGCGTCTTCATTTTTTTTGACTCGATTAATGAAGAAGTGTGCATTGACTCTGGCTGAGGAGATAAGACATGTGATTTTGCGGTGAAGACCTCTTGTCACTAAAGATGAGTGACATTGACTCGACTAGGGAAGTGTCCCTAGTACTGACTTCATGTATGTATATTTTTTGAACGACTCACGAAGGCAAGTAAGTCATTAAGAGAGAAGAGAAAGAAATCCCCAGTTTGATTGCAAGAAACTGGGAGTATGCAGAAAGAATAGAAGCCCTAGACTCGACAAGGAACGGAAAGCGATTCCAATTCTAAGAAAGTTGTTCAATCTTGAGGTGATTAATTCATTGGCAAATGACTCGTACAAAGATGTCTTGACAAGTTCGATATGAAGGCCAATCACCATAACGCGCTAGGGGTAAACATATCTTCTTTCTTGCATGAGACCGGACCCGAAGGTTGCCTACGTTCCTCCAGTGAAGAGGCTCAGGTCACCGTAGTTCTTGTGGATGCTCCATTCACCGTGATGAATTGTTGCTTCGTCGTGATTGTTGTCGATGTTGATTCGTCCTTCGTTTGGTGGAATGATGTTGTTGTTGTGAACTTCTTTGAATGAAGGGGGATTTTTTTTTTTTTTTTTTGTGCTCTAACTTTTGCCTAGGTTGATTGAGGATTTCAACCTAGCGAGCTTTTTTTTTTTTTTTTAATCCCCTTTTGAAAAGTTTGCTTCATGATCATTGCTCCACCTTTCTTTGTCTTGATTTCGTCATTGTTGATGTCTTCGTTGTTGATGCCGTCGTTGATGTTTAGCCCTTGGCGTTCAAGCGATGGCCTTCATTCCAAAACTTGTTTAGACATTTTTCATCATTTTGCCAAGAATTAATTGAACAACTCGGAAGAGTATATGAGGATAAGAACGACTTTTTATTTGATGACTCAATGGACTCGAACATAGGATGAGAGAAAACATTAATGCACACATTAGAGGACTTTTGACTCTTTTTTTTTTTATCCTATTTCTAGGTAGAGAAAGAGAAACGGAGATTGTTGTCGTCATCCCCCATGTCGTTGTAGTCCTCATTGTCGTTGTAGTCTTCCATGTCACTACATTCTTCCATGTCATTGCTTGAGAACCCTTTGTCTTGAAGCTTGTGTAATAGGAGGACTCGGCCACTTCTCGGAGCAAATTGTCAATTCTAACCCCCACATCATACATGCTTGAAAAATCAGAGTGAAAAGCCCCACTAAGATGAGTGCGGTAGTCCATTTTCAAACACTTCAAGAAGATGTCCATTTGTTCCTTCTTGGAAGGCCTATCAACCATCTCGGCTAGCTTGTCATTCCAACAGCGATAGAAGTCCCCAAATGATTCATCACCCATTTGCACGGTGCTCTCCAATTCTTTCTTGGTGGGGCGGAATATGGAGTTGCCTTGATATTGTGACTTGAAGGCAAGCATAGCGGCATCCCAATTGAGGCGGGTGGAAACTGGAAGACCCATATACCAATCTTTTGCGACCCCCTCGAGAGTAAGTGGGAAGCATTGTGCCATTATTTGAGGAGACACTTTCTTTGGTAGCATGGCCCAAATGTAGGAGTCAACATGAGCGTCGGGGCAAGAGTTGCCGTTGATCTTGCCAATATCGGGCATCTTGAAATCTTCGGGAAGAGCCTCCATTATGTTCATGAGGAGAGAAGCTTGATGAAGATCGGAGCTTGGGCCTTTGTGCAAATTTAACCCACTAAGCTTTTGGTCAATGTAGGACATGAGAGTGTTGACCAAACCGGTATCGAAACTTTGGACCTCCTTTCTTTCATTCGTGAGCCCCTTTAATTGGTTCTCGAGTTTGGCTACTTCTTTCTTATGGGCCATTTCCACATGCTCGTAACGGGCTCGCCATAAATCATCCTTGCGGCGAACATCCTCGGCTAGTGTATCAATTTGCCCTTTCAATACTTTCACCATGTTGAGTAACCCTTCGTTGGACACGGGAATGTTCTCACCCTTGTTGTTGTTGTCGTTGGAAGCCATTGGACCTATTGAGAGAACACGGTCGATCTTAGGTTGGCCCCACAAGCATATTTTGAGTAAAATGATTTCACCCACAAACAAGAAAAGACTCAACCATATAAAGAAAAAATGACTCTTTTTTTATTTATTTACAAAATTCGGAAGGACGTGGTCCATTTTGGGGTTTCTAGAAAAATAGTGGAATCGTCACACTAGTATATAGACCTTCTCGCGGTCCCATATACTAATTGGATTCCACCACGCTTGTGAATCCTACATGTGTCGGGATTAAACTAAATTAATGTAGTAAATCATACATGCGGGGACGGATTTTTATTTTCGTCCATAATAACCACTTGGGGACGGAGTTTTATTTCGTCCAAAACAACGAGTGGCATGTATGATTTGAAGACATTAGTTTAGGGAAATCTCGGCATATGGAAACCGACTTGAGTCACGGAGTGTTAGACCCTAACTAGAATTGTGTGGTTTGTGCTCGGCTAAAGAGAGGCTTAAAGGTCACCCCCGGCATGTAGTCGTGAACTACGCCACGGGCTGAGGTTTACCGCTTCGGAAGAGTCAAGGTCGAGTGGAGCTTGAAACTTCCTAGGACGGGCCTCGACGGGTTTGGGGTTAGACTTGTGCGACTCGATAGTGAGCAGTTGATAAGAATTGTGCGCGTAGTATGAGGTCTAACAAGTGACAAAATATATTTTTTTTCAAAGAAAGAAAAAACAAATAAGCACATATTTACAATTTTCGAATCACCCGTGTGACCGATAAAAATGAATCAGAAAATAAAAATCAATTATGTGCAGGCCCGGTGCCCACACACTGTCAAGACTGTCCATTCTGTTCCCTGTTTCTGTTCTGGAAAATTTCCCAGACGCGCGCGCTTTGGGCTTTGAGGATGGGAGGCGCACGCCTTAGGCACTAAAGGGCAGAGGCGCCCGCTTCTGGGCAGTACCTGCAAATCAGTGGGTTCAAGGGATTGCCTTGACCCTAAATTATAGAACTTTTCCCCTGCAGACATTGTTAGAACAGAAACATGGAATTGAAAGACGAGATGGGAGGCGGGCGATTCTGGTTCAAAGGGTCGGACGCGCGCGCGTTAGGCCAAGACGGCCGAAGGCGCGCGCTTCCTATCCTTTTTACCAGAATGCCCAGAAAACAGAATAAAAGAACACCAAAAGATGAAAACGCAAGTTTAACCCTCTATGTCCCCAGCGGAGTCGCCACTGTAGATACCCCGGGGGACCACGGCTTGTCTAGAGCGGGTGAATTACCTAGGATGTCTAATTGATTTTAAGAGTCGCCACCCACGTTTTAGAGGAACGCGAAAAAACCTAAGAAAATAGCCTTTTTTATTGATTACGAAACCAAAGATTCTTGAGATGAGGGGTTCGGGGGTTAGGTGACGGAGTGGGAAGTACTTAAACACCCACTCCGCCCCGCTTACGCGTGTCTTGCTACTTTTGGTGTTCTAGTGCTAATGTCCTTAAATTTATTGATATAAAAATGTGCTAACAATTGAGATGAGAAGAAAAGGGGAAATAAAAAGAATGATTTTATTAATTAATTTATGCTAAAAGATTACATGTTGAATATGCTAAACAATTACATAAGAAATGAAATGGAATTTAATTAGTGTTTGGAATGTTGGAATGTAACCTTGACCAAACTTCAATAGTGAAGTGGCCTTTTGGTTGTATTCCTTTTATAGAGATTGCATACTAGTAAGATATAAATAAAAGAGAAAGAGAAAAGTTGTACATTTAGAAAAGATAACTTGAAACCTTGACTTGAAAGTGTTGTTGTTGTAGAGAAATGGTTGTGTAGAACTTTGTGTAGAGTTTTGTTGTTAAAACTCTTGTTGGGAGAATTGGTGTAGAGTTTGTGTAAAGAGAAAGTGTTCAAGGTCTTGTGTATAGTTTTTGTAGAGAAGATGAAGTTGGTCCCTTTCTAAGGTAGAAATGAGAGGTTTAAATAGGTAGAAAAGAGAGGAAAAGATGGTCTTTCAACCAATAAGAAAATAAAAGAAATTAAATAATAAAGATAAAATCAAATAATAATAAAAAGAAATATTTAGTTTTAAAGACATGGCTAGAATATTGGGATTGGAGCTTACAAAACTAAGGGGGATGAATGTGGATGTAAAAAAGAGTGTTTGTGATCAAGAAAAGGAGGGAAAAAATACTGCAATCCGTAACTGCCAAAATGGGAAGCGGGCGAGTCCCGCTTTTAGGGAGAGACGCGCGCGCAGCCCACAAGAAGTGCCGGAGGCGCGCGAGTCTAAAAATGACAGAATGACAGAAAAGACTCAAACGTTAATTCTGTTACGCAGTTTAGTCCAAAACTAACGGAATCAGTTAGGAACTTAACGGAAGTAACAGAAATTAACAAAAATAAGTTAAATAAAAATACTATGTATGCAATCGGGGTGAGAGGTCCAAGGCGGGGTGTCTACAGCTTCGCTGGTCTGCCCCCACGTTCAACAAAATCAACCATTCCTCCAGTCAAGTCTCTGGGCGCATGCCCTCTTTGAACTCTTCTTCGTTCAGCTCTTCCAACATCATTCAAACCCTCTTCATCATCAGTTATTCTCTTGCCTTTATCAGATTCTGCGCTAGTAACTGCGCCTGAAGGAGTGCTAGATGCTGCTCCTGTAGCAGTTTCTTCTTCTGCGCTATCTTCATCTGCGCCGTCAACATCTAATTCAGTGTCATCCACTAAGCCTTTGATAAACGACTATTTTATAGTCTTTTATGATATATTTTATATACTTTTTTATCCCAATTCCTAGCTTTATTTAGTCAATTTTTTATCTCTATTTACATCTTTTATTTGGATATGATGCTTGGTGTTACTTTGTGGTTAAAACAGGTCTTTCGGGTTAAAATATGACTCATATAGTGAATCGGAGCAAAAAGGTTGAAGATGGAACAATTTAACCAAGTCAAACCAGCCCGGACCATGTTCAAGACCCGCCCAGGTGCTCGGCCGAGCACCACCTTTGACTCGGCCGAGCATAGGGAATCAGAAAGGCAGATTTATTTTCAAAGGCTTGCTCGGCCGAGCACTTTTCCTTGACTCGGCCGAGCACCCCCTGTTCAGCAACTTTTCAGATTTCTCCAAAAGGCACCTTTTCAAGAAACCTTCCGGGAAAAAGCACATCTCTTCCTCCATGGCCTATATAAAAGACTAGAAACCAGTAGTTTAAACATAGAGAATTTATTGTAACATTACTCTACTAAATTTTAGTCTCAAATATTATTATTTTATATCTTTTTGGAGGTGTTCTTGAGGAAAAGCAATAAATATTCTTACAGAGTTATTCTCAGCCCTTTGTCTTCATCCAAATCTGAATAAGTGTTTCTCATCTCTCCTTATTATTTTTATCTTGTTCATGTTTTGATTTCACAAATGGCTTGTGAGTAATTCTCCCTTTTTCTCGGGGTTGGAATTCAACACCATATGTTCATCAACTTTAATTATGCTCTATTTTTCTTCTCTTCATCTTAAACAATCTCTTCATATTGTACTAAAACGCCTACAACCATGATGAGCTCCATGATTTGTATGAATCTTAGTTAGTCAAGAGATGGAGCGAGAGTGGAATCTTGACTAACGGAACCATATGAATAGACTGGGTTTCATTAATCACGAGAGTAGGTTAATGGCCTAGGGGTGCTCCTTGAGTGGAAGTACGTGGAGTTTTCATGAACTTAATGGGTTTTTACTAATGTACGGAACCCTCGAGAGAAAGGCCGTGTTAGTATTAAAATACATTTGTTACTTAGCTTGACCAATGAGAAAGTAACATGAATAGCGTACCATCCTTGTTAAAAAATGAACATTTAATCAAAAGAGCATGATTAACTTGGTGAACGTTTGATTGTTCGAATCCCAATCCCGGGAAGTATTTCTTCATAAGAGTTTTCATTCAAAGTTAGAGTATTTTGCAATATATATCTAGTTCAGTGACAAAACAATTTTATAACCCCCAATCATTTTCTTTTCTTTATTTTCTTATTCTAAGCAAAAATATTTTGTAAGTAAAGTTGTCCTCGTGGGATCGACTCGCTCTTGCACTATCTATACTACAATAACCCGTGCACTTGCGGAAATAAACCCTAACAAGTTTTTGGCGCCGCTGCCGGGGACAACGGTTTACTTTCTGAATTTTTGCTTTGTGTTTTTAAGTCTTTAGTTTTAATTTTATTTATTTTTATTATTTAACATCCCTTCGAAGAATTTGTGTCTTTGATTTTTTTTTTTCTTTAGGTACTCTCGGAGTATATGAAAAGAGCCCGAATCATACTTGAAGAGTTTGATCCGGAACCTGAAAGAACCTTTCACGAAAGGTTAAGAAGACTTAGAGAAGTGCTAGAAGGAAACATGGCACAGAACGGAGAAGGAGATCCCGCTAGACCCCTACCTAGGACCCTTCGGGACTTTGTCAATCCAAGTACCCCGGGGACTAGGACACCCATCATCATACCAAATGCCGACGCAGCCCACTTTGAGATCAACCCACAACTTTTGCATATGGTTATGAATAACCAATTCGGTGGCTCGGCACTTGAAGATCCCCACCTTCACATCCAATCCTTCTGGGAGTATTGTGACACCACCCTAGTTCTCGGTGTCACTCCGGAGGCTATTCGGATGCGCCTTTTCCCATTCTCATTAAGGGATAAGGCGAAACAATGGTTGAACTCGGTCCCCCACAATTCATTAACAACTTGGGACAAAGTTCAGGAAGCTTTCCTTGGGCGTTTTTTCCCTCCAAGCAAGACCGCCCAAATCCGGACTAAGATCACAAATTTTAGTCAAAACGGAAATGAGTCACTCTATGATGCTTGGGAACGTTATAAGGAACTCTTGAGAATGTGCCCTCACCACGGGCTGGAAAAGTGGTTGATCGTGCACACATTTTACAATGGTCTCATGTTCAAGACAAGGGAGACTATTGATGCTGCCGCTGGAGGAGCGCTTATGAACAAAGGAGTAGACGAAGCACACGACTTGATCGAGAACATAGCATTGAACCATTATCAATGGTCCAATGAGAGGGAGCTACCGCAAGGAACTCCAGGTAAGTACACTATCGATGCTGTTACTCTTCTTTCATCTAAGGTTGACATGATTCTAAAAAAGTATGAAAATCTAAATGTGAATCCTGTGGCCAATGTAAACGTTTTTTGTGAACTATGTGGGTCTAACTCACATAGTACCCAAGGTTGTGAATTGCTTGACACTACCCCTAGTGAGCAAGCAAATTTTGTAAACTCTTATGGGAAAAATGGGGGTATGTATTCAAATACATATAATGCCGAATGGAAAAATCACCCCAATTTTTCCTATAAGAGCAATAATGTTTTGAACCCTCAACCTTCTAATCAACCACCGGGATTCACATCAAATTTCAACAATAATTCTTTCCCTCCCCCTAAATCAAAGTTAGATCTTATAATGGACTTCATGGTCGAAAATAAAAATACACAAGATAAGATCAACAATGAAGTTATGGAAAGTTTAAAGGCATTAAATAGCAGGTTCGATAATCTAGCCGCACATAGTAAAATGCTAGAGAACCAAATTGCTCAACAAGCCAATACTTCGTCTAGACCACAAGGGAGCCTTCCCGGTCAAACGCAAAGGCCTAATGAGCATGCTAATGCGATAAATAGCGGGAGTGAAAAAGAAGAAAACCTTAGTGATAAGAACCATAGTCCGACTCCTCAAATTTTTAAAACTAATAAGGAAGTTGAGAAGGGGACGGAATCCCCGAAACCATCTAGGAATTTGATCCGCCAATACCTTACCCTCAAAGGTTGGCGAGGGCAAATCTCGATAAACAATTTTTAAAATTTTTAGAAGTTTTAAAATCAATTTACATCAATGTTCATTTTATTGATGTTTTAAAACAAATGCCCTCTTACACAAAATTTTTAAAAGAAATTCTTTCAAATAA
Organism: Campanula takesimana; assembly: GCA_026119855.1. Classification (NCBI taxonomy): domain Eukaryota; kingdom Viridiplantae; phylum Streptophyta; class Magnoliopsida; order Asterales; family Campanulaceae; genus Campanula; species Campanula takesimana. The sequence goes on from JAOWBW010001419.1 coordinate 47,454, forward strand.
GAGGAGACTTGAGGAGTTTGAGTCTGTTGCACTAACGGAAGAGGTAAGTGCCGTTTTACAAAGTAAACTACCTCCAAAATTAAAAGATCCCGGCACTTTCTCTATCCCTTGCAACATAGGTAATTTCAATGTTGAGAACGTATTACTCGATCTTGGGGCAAGTGTTAGCCTCATTCCGCTATCAGTTAGTAAGAGAATAGGTGTGGGGGAAATCAAACCCACCACAATAACTTTACAATTAGCGGACCGTTCCATTAAGACTCCGGTAGGTATTATGGAAGACATCCCTTGTCGAGTTGGAAATTAACAATCCCGGTCGACTTTTTAGTTCTTGAGATGGAAGAAGACAATAACATTCCCGTTATCTTAGGTAGACCATTTTTTGCCACCGCGGGGGCAATCATTGATGTTAAAAATGGTAAACTTTCTTTAAACGTAGGGAATGAGAAAGTGAATTTTAAATTAATAAAAAATCCAAATCTTAAGAACCCTTGCTCTGGTGTTAACATGTTAGAATCTATGAGCAAGGAATGTGAAATTAGAAATAAGTGCCCTACTAGAGACAAGATTGAAAAATCCATGCCAAAGGGTAAGATACCAAAGAAGGAAAGCAAACCGGGGTGTCGTATGTGCATAGATCGCAGAAGCTCAATCATTCCAATGGGCATGGAATGGCGGATTGTCAAAGACAATAGGCCGTCACGATACCATTCATTAGCCATTCCAATTATAAGAAAGGGGTCGAGCTAATGACCTTAAACAAGCATCATCGGGATGGTAACCGATGGATTATTTTTTTTGTTTTTATATATTATTATTTTACTCTTCTTATTCTTCTCCTCCCCAAGTTTTTCTTTTTAAAGTTGTCCTATTTTAAAAACATTGAGGACAATCTTTGATTTAAGTGTGGGGGAGGGGGTAGAATCTCTTTCTTTTCGTCTCAAAAAAAAAAAAAAAATTCTCTTTTTATCATCATCAAATTATCCTTATAAAACTTTTTCTTATTTATTTCTTTAGAAACTTTTATCTTTTGAGAATTTTGATAAAAAGAAGTTAGGAATATATTGGGAATAAATGAATTTTTTATGTATAAGTATAAAATTTATAAACTTTATTAAGTACAAGCATTACTTTTTTTTTAATGATTTTTGGGTCATTTAAGTTAGGTTACATTAACTTGTGAAAATTTTAAAAACATTCTTGTTTATACATCACAAAAACCTTTATTTTTACTCCTTTTAAGATATGAATGATTGTTATGCATTCCCGAATCACAAAAACCTTCACCTAAAACCATCTTTCCATTTCCACTTTCAAGGCTATTAATCAACTTAAATCCCTTGTGAATTGCCCACTCGAATATCTAAATGAATAAATCATTATAGAGTGGAACAATTCAAGTCAAGATATTCAATTGCCACGTATAACTAATATAATCTCTAGCCTTTTCCACTACCATCCTCCGCCTCCATTTTTGTGATTCAAGGTGCATAACAACTTATGAGTATCTTAGTTAAGGAATAAAAGTCATTGTTAAATGATGAATACCAAGCATGAAGCAAATCTTCACAAAACACTCTAAAGAGTGAATTTATTTCAAAACCTTACTTGTGATCCAAAAGTTCATTTGGCTATTTCAATATGCTTTTACTTAATGAATTTTATTCTTGCTATATGAAACTTATAATTTTCTATCTATTTCCCAATATAATCCTAGTTTCTATTGAGCAAAATTCTTGAATTATAGAAGGGACGGAAAAATAAGTGTGAAGAATTTTTATCAAGGCAATACATTATTTTTAAAAGAGAGCGTGTTATTTCTTTTACTTATTCTTGTATGGTCATTTATTCTTCTCTTCCCTTTTTCCAATTTCTAACTTGCTTAGGGACAAGCAAGGTTTAAGTGTGGGGGAGTTGATAAACGACTATTTTATAGTCTTTTATGATATATTTTACATACTTTTTTATCCCAATTCCTAGCTTTATTTAGTCAATTTTTTATCTCTATTTACATCTTTTATTTGGATATGATGCTTGGTGTTACTTTGTGGTTAAAACAGGTCTTTCGGGTTAAAATATGACTCATATAGTGAATCGGAGCAAAAAGGTTGAAGATGGAACAATTTAACCAAGTCAAACCAGCCCGGACCATGTTCAAGACCCGCCCAGGTTCTCGGCCGAGCACCACCTTTGACTCGGCCGAGCATAGGGAATCAGAAAGGCAGATTTATTTTCAAAGGCTTGCTCGGCCGAGCACTTTTCCTTGACTCGGCCGAGCACCCCCTGTTCAGCAACTTTTCAGATTTCTCCAAAAGGCACCTTTTCAAGAAACCTTCCGGGAAAAAGCACATCTCTTCCTCCATGGCCTATATAAAAGACTAGAAACCAGTAGTTTAAACATAGAGAATTTATTGTAACATTACTCTACTAAATTTTAGTCTCAAATATTATTATTTTATATCTTTTTGGAGGTGTTCTTGAGGAAAAGCAATAAATATTCTTACAGAGTTATTCTCAGCCCTTTGTCTTCATCCAAATCTGAATAAGTGTTTCTCATCTCTCCTTATTATTTTTATCTTGTTCATGTTTTGATTTCACAAATGGCTTGTGAGTAATTCTCCCTTTTTCTCGGGGTTGGAATTCAACACCATATGTTCATCAACTTTAATTATGCTCTATTTTTCTTCTCTTCATCTTAAACAATCTCTTCATATTGTACTAAAACGCCTACAACCATGATGAGCTCCATGATTTGTATGAATCTTAGTTAGTCAAGAGATGGAGCGAGAGTGGAATCTTGACTAACGGAACCATATGAATAGACTGGGTTTCATTAATCACGAGAGTAGGTTAATGGCCTAGGGGTGCTCCTTGAGTGGAAGTACGTGGAGTTTTCATGAACTTAATGGGTTTTTACTAATGTACGGAACCCTCGAGAGAAAGGCCGTGTTAGTATTAAAATACATTTGTTACTTAGCTTGACCAATGAGAAAGTAACATGAATAGCGTACCATCCTTGTTAAAAAATGAACATTTAATCAAAAGAGCATGATTAACTTGGTGAACGTTTGATTGTTCGAATCCCAATCCCGGGAAGTATTTCTTCATAAGAGTTTTCATTCAAAGTTAGAGTATTTTGCAATATATATCTAGTTCAGTGACAAAACAATTTTATAACCCCCAATCATTTTCTTTTCTTTATTTTCTTATTCTAAGCAAAAATATTTTGTAAGTAAAGTTGTCCTCGTGGGATCGACTCGCTCTTGCACTATCTATACTACAATAACCCGTGCACTTGCGGAAATAAACCCTAACAAGTTTTTGGCGCCGCTGCCGGGGACAACGGTTTACTTTCTGAATTTTTTGCTTTGTGTTTTTAAGTCTTTAGTTTTAATTTTATTTATTTTTATTATTTAACATCCCTTCGAAGAATTTGTGTCTTTGATTTTTTTTTTTCTTTAGGTACTCTCGGAGTATATGAAAAGAGCCCGAATCATACTTGAAGAGTTTGATCCGGAACCTGAAAGAACCTTTCACGAAAGGTTAAGAAGACTTAGAGAAGTGCTAGAAGGAAACATGGCACAGAACGGAGAAGGAGATCCCGCTAGACCCCTACCTAGGACCCTTCGGGACTTTGTCAATCCAAGTACCCCGGGGACTAGGACACCCATCATCATACCAAATGCCGACGCAGCCCACTTTGAGATCAACCCACAACTTTTGCATATGGTTATGAATAACCAATTCGGTGGCTCGGCACTTGAAGATCCCCACCTTCACATCCAATCCTTCTGGGAGTATTGTGACACCACCCTAGTTCTCGGTGTCACTCCGGAGGCTATTCGGATGCGCCTTTTCCCATTCTCATTAAGGGATAAGGCGAAACAATGGTTGAACTCGGTCCCCCACAATTCATTAACAACTTGGGACAAAGTTCAGGAAGCTTTCCTTGGGCGTTTTTTCCCTCCAAGCAAGACCGCCCAAATCCGGACTAAGATCACAAATTTTAGTCAAAACGGAAATGAGTCACTCTATGATGCTTGGGAACGTTATAAGGAACTCTTGAGAATGTGCCCTCACCACGGGCTGGAAAAGTGGTTGATCGTGCACACATTTTACAATGGTCTCATGTTCAAGACAAGGGAGACTATTGATGCTGCCGCTGGAGGAGCGCTTATGAACAAAGGAGTAGACGAAGCACACGACTTGATCGAGAACATAGCATTGAACCATTATCAATGGTCCAATGAGAGGGAGCTACCGCAAGGAACTCCAGGTAAGTACACTATCGATGCTGTTACTCTTCTTTCATCTAAGGTTGACATGATTCTAAAAAAGTATGAAAATCTAAATGTGAATCCTGTGGCCAATGTAAACGTTTTTTGTGAACTATGTGGGTCTAATTCACATAGTACCCAAGGTTGTGAATTGCTTGACACTACCCCTAGTGAGCAAGCAAATTTTGTAAACTCTTATGGGAAAAATGGGGGTATGTATTCAAATACATATAATCCCGAATGGAAAAATCACCCCAATTTTTCCTATAAGAGCAATAATGTTTTGAACCCTCAACCTTCTAATCAACCACCGGGATTCACATCAAATTTCAACAATAATTCTTTCCCTCCCCCTAAATCAAAGTTAGATCTTATAATGGACTTCATGGTCGAAAATAAAAATACACAAGATAAGATCAACAATGAAGTTATGGAAAGTTTAAAGGCATTAAATAGCAGGTTCGATAATCTAGCCGCACATAGTAAAATGCTAGAGAACCAAATTGATCAACAAGCCAATACTTCGTCTAGACCACAAGGGAGCCTTCCCGGTCAAACGCAAAGGCCTAATGAGCATGCTAATACGATAAATAGCGGGAGTGAAAAAGAAGAAAACCTTAGTGATAAGAACCATAGTCCGACTCCTCAAATTTTTAAAACTAATAAGGAAGTTGAGAAGGGGACGGAATCCCCGAAACCATCTAGGAATTTTGATCCGCCAATACCTTACCCTCAAAGGTTGGCGAGGGCAAATCTCGATAAACAATTTTTAAAATTTTTAGAAGTTTTAAAATCAATTTACATCAATGTTCATTTTATTGATGTTTTAAAACAAATGCCCTCTTACACAAAATTTTTAAAAGAAATTCTTTCAAATAAGAGGAGACTTGAGGAGTTTGAGTCTGTTGCACTAACGGAAGAGGTAAGTGCCGTTTTACAAAGTAAACTACCTCCAAAATTAAAAGATCCCGGCACTTTCTCTATCCCTTGCAACATAGGTAATTTCAATGTTGAGAACGTATTACTCGATCTTGGGGCAAGTGTTAGCCTCATTCCGCTATCAGTTAGTAAGAGAATAGGTGTGGGGGAAATCAAACCCACCACAATAACTTTACAATTAGCGGACCGTTCCATTAAGACTCCGGTAGGTATTATGGAAGACATCCCTTGTCGAGTTGGGAAATTAACAATCCCGGTCGACTTTTTAGTTCTTGAGATGGAAGAAGACAATAACATTCCCGTTATCTTAGGTAGACCATTTTTTGCCACCGCGGGGGCAATCATTGATGTTAAAAATGGTAAACTTTCTTTAAACGTAGGGAATGAGAAAGTGAATTTTAAATTAATAAAAAATCCAAATCTTAAGAACCCTTGCTCTGGTGTTAACATGTTAGAATCTATGAGCAAGGAATGTGAAATTAGAAATAAGTGCCCTACTAGAGACAAGATTGAAAAATCCATGCCAAAGGGTAAGATACCAAAGAAGGAAAGCAAACCGGGGTGTCGTATGTGCATAGATCGCAGAAGCTCAATCATTCCAATGGGCATGGAATGGCGGATTGTCAAAGACAATAGGCCGTCACGATACCATTCATTAGCCATTCCAATTATAAGAAAGGGGTCGAGCTAATGACCTTAAACAAGCATCATCGGGATGGTAACCGATGGATTATTTTTTTTGTTTTTATATATTATTATTTTACTCTTCTTATTCTTCTCCTCCCCAAGTTTTTCTTTTTAAAGTTGTCCTATTTTAAAAACATTGAGGACAATGTTTGATTTAAGTGTGGGGGAGGGGGTAGAATCTCTTTCTTTTTGTCTCAAAAAAAAAAAAAAAATTCTCTTTTTATCATCATCAAATTATCCTTATAAAACTTTTTCTTATTTATTTCTTTAGAAACTTTTATCTTTTGAGAATTTTGATAAAAAGAAGTTAGGAATATATTGGGAATAAATGAATTTTTTATGTATAAGTATAAAATTTATAAACTTTATTAAGTACAAGCATTACTTTTTTTTAATGATTTTTGGGTCATTTAAGTTAGGTTACATTAACTTGTGAAAATTTTAAAAACATTCTTGTTTATACATCACAAAAACCTTTATTTTTACTCCTTTTAAGATATGAATGATTGTTATGCATTCCCGAATCACAAAAACCTTCACCTAAAACCATCTTTCCATTTCCACTTTCAAGGCTATTAATCAACTTAAATCCCTTGTGAATTGCCCACTCGAATATCTAAATGAATAAATCATTATAGAGTGGAACAATTCAAGTCAAGATATTCAATTGCCACGTATAACTAATATAATCTCTAGCCTTTTCCACTACCATCCTCCGCCTCCATTTTTGTGATTCAAGGTGCATAACAACTTATGAGTATCTTAGTTAAGGAATAAAAGTCATTGTTAAATGATGAATACCAAGCATGAAGCAAATCTTCACAAAACACTCTAAAGAGTGAATTTATTTCAAAACCTTACTTGTGATCCAAAAGTTCATTTGGCTATTTCAATATGCTTTTACTTAATGAATTTTATTCTTGCTATATGAAACTTATAATTTTCTATCTATTTCCCAATATAATCCTAGTTTCTATTGAGCAAAATTCTTGAATTATAGAAGGGACGGAAAAATAAGTGTGAAGAATTTTTATCAAGGCAATACATTATTTTTAAAAGAGAGCGTGTTATTTCTTTTACTTATTCTTGTATGGTCATTTATTCTTCTCTTCCCTTTTTCCAATTTCTAACTTGCTTAGGGACAAGCAAGGTTTAAGTGTGGGGGAGTTGATAAACGACTATTTTATAGTCTTTTATGATATATTTTACATACTTTTTTATCCCAATTCCTAGCTTTATTTAGTCAATTTTTTATCTCTATTTACATCTTTTATTTGGATATGATGCTTGGTGTTACTTTGTGGTTAAAACAGGTCTTTCGGGTTAAAATATGACTCATATAGTGAATCGGAGCAAAAAGGTTGAAGATGGAACAATTTAACCAAGTCAAACCAGCCCGGACCATGTTCAAGACCCGCCCAGGTGCTCGGCCGAGCACCACCTTTGACTCGGCCGAGCATAGGGAATCAGAAAGGCAGATTTATTTTCAAAGGCTTGCTCGGCCGAGCACTTTTCCTTGACTCGGCCGAGCACCCCCTGTTCAGCAACTTTTCAGATTTCTCCAAAAGGCACCTTTTCAAGAAACCTTCCGGGAAAAAGCACATCTCTTCCTCCATGGCCTATATAAAAGACTAGAAACCAGTAGTTTAAACATAGAGAATTTATTGTAACATTACTCTACTAAATTTTAGTCTCAAATATTATTATTTTATATCTTTTTGGAGGTGTTCTTGAGGAAAAGCAATAAATATTCTTACAGAGTTATTCTCAGCCCTTTGTCTTCATCCAAATCTGAATAAGTGTTTCTCATCTCTCCTTATTATTTTTATCTTGTTCATGTTTTGATTTCACAAATGGCTTGTGAGTAATTCTCCCTTTTTCTCGGGGTTGGAATTCAACACCATATGTTCATCAACTTTAATTATGCTCTATTTTTCTTCTCTTCATCTTAAACAATCTCTTCATATTGTACTAAAACGCCTACAACCATGATGAGCTCCATGATTTGTATGAATCTTAGTTAGTCAAGAGATGGAGCGAGAGTGGAATCTTGACTAACGGAACCATATGAATAGACTGGGTTTCATTAATCACGAGAGTAGGTTAATGGCCTAGGGGTGCTCCTTGAGTGGAAGTACGTGGAGTTTTCATGAACTTAATGGGTTTTTACTAATGTACGGAACCCTCGAGAGAAAGGCCGTGTTAGTATTAAAATACATTTGTTACTTAGCTTGACCAATGAGAAAGTAACATGAATAGCGTACCATCCTTGTTAAAAAATGAACATTTAATCAAAAGAGCATGATTAACTTGGTGAACGTTTGATTGTTCGAATCCCAATCCCGGGAAGTATTTCTTCATAAGAGTTTTCATTCAAAGTTAGAGTATTTTGCAATATATATCTAGTTCAGTGACAAAACAATTTTATAACCCCCAATCATTTTCTTTTCTTTATTTTCTTATTCTAAGCAAAAATATTTTGTAAGTAAAGTTGTCCTCGTGGGATCGACTCGCTCTTGCACTATCTATACTACATACACCCGTGTACTTGCGGAAATAACGTAACAGCCTTCAACTTTGTCCTTGATTTTAATTGATGGATGTGTTTTTACCCATCAAAATTATATACTTGTATGACTTATTAGATGCTAAACCTTGGGTGTTTTGATGGTTTTTGGAGTATATATGAGTATAGGGAAGGAGCAAAAGAATGCACAGATTCATGTACGTTAAAGTGCGAAAAAGAAGGATAAAGAACAGACCAGAACATAAAGATAAAGAGATGTGACCACTGAGAAATCAAGTCCATTGGATAGTACTCTAAAATATCTTTCCAACGATAGTTTACCCGTCCAAATCGGAGTTCGTATGAAAAAGTTATGGCCTCCAGGAGTTTACACGTAAAAAGTACAAATCACACACTTGAGCTCCGAATTGCCAAGAGGGCTGATCAAGTGGGTGAGCGCCCACTCTTAAAGCGGGCAGGCGCCCACTCAAGGACCATATGGGAATTATCCAGGGACCTTTGGGGAATTATGCAAAATATGTTGGGCTTTTTAGTAATTTCCAAAATCCCAAGGGCTTTTCTAGAATTTTTAGAGGAACTTTGAGGAATTTTCAAGGACTTTCTGGAAACTAAAAAATACCAGGGGCTCCTGGGCAATTTCGGTCACCAGCACTTTATTTCTCCTTTTTCAACAAGAAATTCTAGGGTTTTTCCTATTTTTTACACCTCCTTAGCCATAGTATAAAGATAAGACTCCATCCAATTTATTTGATATACTTTGTATATACTTTATTCAAGATTCAAGGATTGTAATCATGGATTCATCAATTAATCCAAGTTTTGATGTTCTTTAATTTATTATTTGTTCTTTATTTTATGAGTAGCTAATTCTCTTGTGATTTGCGGATTGGTAGTAGCAATTGTTTGATCTATATGTGAATTGCGGATTGGTAGTAACAATTGTAATCAAGGATTCATCAATTAATCCAGGTTTTGATGCAGCTAATTCTTAAACCAATTATTTAAGATCGCAAAATAAAGAAAAGATTGAATTCAAGATTTGACAACGAGATTCACTGATTAGGGTTCACAATTGTTATCACTATATGTTTTTTCACAATCAATTCATCAATCTCAAAACAAGGATTCGTTCACTTAATTAAGAATTGGAACGGTTCGGTCGCCGGATTACAATTCTAAAGCTATTTTTATGAAATACCTTCTATTACGGCAGTATAACAAGCGAAGAACGCGTTAAGATTTCAAGAACCTATGAACCTACACTATTATGATTTCTATTACGGCCTCAATCAAGTGTAAATATCAATTTAATGGTCTAATGTATTAATTGCCCATATTACTGCAACAAGAAATACCCAAAAATACTTAGGCCAAGAATATCTTAGCATAAACATGAAACCCTAGAATTGAATTTAATTAAATTGATAAACAAGTTGAGATTTCATCCGCTCGAAAAATTGACAAATTATGAATATGAGGAGGTGTGTACCGCAAGTCAATCTTCAATGCGTCCAAATAACATTCTCACGATGTTAAAGAAGAAGGATAAGAAGAACGTGAGTACTCAGACACAAGTCCACAATGCCCTCCTAAAATTTAGAGGACAAGAACGTCAAGGGAGATCCCCGCTACAACAATTCATAAAATTACTCGACGATCATCGATATATCGTCTTCATGAGGAAAGCCAATGAGAGTGACATCATCGGCGACATATTCTTCTCTCACCCTCTAGCATCGAATATGCTAAACTGTTTCCCATATGTAGTACAAGGTAATTTTTTTTAATCTGTTTTTGACTCTGTTTTTTACAGACTGTTCTGAAAGTATTTCGTGTAGAAATACACGAGTTGTTGTGAACCCAGTCGTATGACTTTACACGAGTTGTATGGTATAAACTCGTATAAAGTAACAAGAGATATAAGGTAAATTTCGTAATATCTTACACGAAATATCAGACTGCATTTTTTTTAATTGCAATTTTATTTATTTCTAACTTTATTTATCTTTAAATGATACAAGGTGACTGCACCTACAACACCAACTGCTATGGACTGTCATTCCTTCAGATTTTAGGATTTACTTCCACGGGGAAGAATTTCACAATTGCGTATGCGTTCCTCCAAAATGAGAAGATTGATAATTACACATGGGCACTCAAGAATTTGCGCAGTCTTTTTCAACCTCCCCATATGCCAACAGTTTTCTTCACTGATCGTGACTTGGCTTTCATTAATGCTGTCCAAACAGTATTTCCCGAGACCGCACACCATTTGTGTCGAAGGCATATCGAAGTCAATGTTAGAAAGTGAGCGTTGGCTAAAACTGGTAGCCCGGAATTCGCGAAATCATTCATGAGGAAATTCAATGAAGCAATATCAGCCGCTACTTGCGAAGAATGGAACACCCGTTGGCAACGGTTTTGTGAACGTTTCGGCGCTTTCCTGATTTATTGAGCTACATCCGCAATACATGGATTACTCCATACTCTCCGAATGTTCTGTCCATGCACACGAATAAGTTACTACACTTCGGAACCCACACCACGAACAGGTCTGAGAGTGAGCATAGCGGGTTGAAGAAGGCCTTGGGAAGTGCTTCTTCTACTTTTGACACAATCTTCAAAAAGGCTCATGAGATCATGGAAATCCAAATAACAAAAATTAAAGCTAGTATGGAGAAATCAAATAGCAGAATTCCAAATGATATGAAGACCTGTAATCTATATCACGACATATTGGGGCGAGTGTCAAAGGTAGCCTTGGACATCATCAAAGCAGAGCGGACTCGTAGTGGGGATAATGTCATGGATCCCTCAGACTGTGGGTGTTACTTCAAGCGAACACATGGACTTCTATGTAGTCACGAGATTGCATGCATACGAAACTCTGGGGGCCGGATTGAGCTGTCCTCGGTTCATGCTTTTTGGAAGAAGTTGGACATTGAACTAGACTACTGTCCAACTGAGCCTTCAATCAATAAAAATTCTTTTGAAGCTATGTGGAATGACCTACAGAGCGCACCTGAGCCAGTGAAGAGAAAGTTATTCCAAACGATAAATGAAGGGCTACATCCACAAACCAGAGATGTTTCTGAGCCAGATCATATTTCAAAGGCAAATAAACCCCGGACCACCAGTTCCAGAATACTGTCAGATTGGGAGCATACTGACAGATATTTTGGAGTCCCCGCTACACCACCATCCACTAGCAGCATGTCTAGATCTTCATTCATTGCATCAACCCAATCGAGTTTGAAGTCCACGCCCAATCGGAAATCAGCTCCAAACAGTACACCATCTAGCCCTACTACTCCTACGTCTCTTCCACCACTAGCTGCTTCAAGTCGTGGGAGAGGTCGAGGTCGAGGACGAGGATGGGGTCGGGATCGTGGAAAGGGAAATGGGCAACTCAAAGTCATTAATCTACATACTTCTGGGTATACTTTGTCATTTATGCCTTTCATTGTCCCATTTATTGAAGGCATCACATATGTGAGTGGTGATGGACATTGTGGCTATAGAGCCGTAGCAGCGCAGATATACGGAAATGAGGACATGTGGCATCAAGTGCGGTCAGATTGTTGCATTGAGCTGCATAGTCGCCGCGCGCTTTATCAAAGAGTTATACCTTGGAGACCTGTAGACGAGCTCTACAATCGCATTGCTTGTTATACATCCCCGGCTCCTGAATATAATTATATGATACTCCCAGAGCTAGGGCACATCATTGCCACGAGGTATAAAGTGGTGTTCGTCTTGTACACGCAAACCAGTGGCTTCACATGCCTTCCAGTGACTGTACCACAAGGAACAAGACCACCCATAGACACACTTGTGTTGGGACATGTGGGAAACCATTTTATATTGGTATGATACTTTAATTCGTTATATTTAACTATCTTATTTAAATTCGTAATATTTAACTATATTATTTAAATTCGTTATATTGAACTATTTTATTACTTTTGCAGCTGCACATGTCAGATAATGATTACCCAATACCATCACCAGCGATATATTGGGAGAATCAACGTGAACCAAGCGCAAGTAACCTAGTCATGCCATACAGAGCTCGGATAGACACATTCAATCGACTCTCAAATGCGGCGAACGAAGCAAGAATTGCAAGAAATAGGCCATAGTATGTGTGTATCATGTATTGGTTTTTGAATCATCCAGTTTGTATGACATTTGTTTGTTTGGAAGTTTGGATGTATGAATTATGCATCAGCCTTGTTTATCCAGTTTGTATAAAATTTGTTTGTTTGGATGTTTGGATGTTTGAATTATGCATCAGACTTGTTTATTTCGTGTCAAATTAGGTGAACAACATGGCTTTATTTCGTGTAAATATTTATGAAATGCGCTGTTATGTTTCGTGTAAACTTGGATGAAACGCATCGCAATATTTCGTGTAAAATCATGCGAAACTAGCAACTTCTACTTTTGAATATTTCGTGTAAAACTATACGAAATAAACTCACTATTTCGTGAGCGTGTACACGAAACACGCGTATCCGGGTAAGGGTATTTTTGGCATTATCGTGCCTTGTACGCAGTGATGCCTTGTAAATAGAATTCACCGGTTAAAATTTAATTTATTTTTAAAATATTAAATACTCAGACCTTGAACAAAAAATATATATAATTATCATTTATATGTAAGAAAAATGTTTCCAAAATAAAAAGCTAAGAAAATTTGATGCATCAAATTAATAGTAACTTATAATTTTTATATTATTAATATGAATAATTAAATTATAGCATTAACTATTATTTTAATACTATAACTTTACAATTTTACAATTTATTTATTTCAAATTGGTGTCAAAAGATATTCTAAATAAAATACTTACAACATACGTAATGCATAAAAACAAATTTAGAAAAATAAAAGGTTCATAAATCAGACTACTTTCACGGTTTCACCAAAAATAAAATCAAAGAAAATATCCCCAAAGTTCATCATCTTCATAGCAGAAGAAGATCTTATTCAATGGCATGAATACATACATCAATTCCCCCTCCCCATACTAATCTCCTGTAGTTTTCTCTCACCCCAGAGATCGAATTTGCAGATGCACCTTCAATAGTCCACAATTGTCGTTCATCAAAGCTTTAAACCCCATTTTAACAATCAAAAATTGAGGAAAAACTAAAGTACTGCTGGGATGATTTTTGGATTCACTTTGAAACTTTGGATTCAAATTCGGTTCACAAACCATAAATCTGTTGATGTTGAAAAAACCCTTCTCCCCTTAGATCTAAATTTAATTCGAAAAATCCGATTGAAAGACAAGAGTTGAATGGGGCGTGAATCTGAACGGATAAGGGATAGGGAAGAGAAATGGGTCGTGTAGAGTGAGGGCGGCGTAGATGGTGATTGGGAAGGGTAGCCGACTGATTGTCGTTGCCGGTTACTGCCTCACTGGAGATAGGGGCGGTTGTGATTGATAGTTGCAATTTGCCGGAGGTGTGAATACTTGAATCTGGGTAATGTTTGAGGGTTAGGGTTAGGGATGGGTTGGGTCATGGGTGTAAAATTTGAGAAAGAGAGAGAGTTTGTTAATTTCGCCCCTCATTTTCAAAATTATACATTTGAGCCCTTGCTAACTAATACCAATCTCAAACTAACCAATTTGTTGATCACGTGCACAACACATAATGATTTAACAAGATTTTAACGAATTCCGTCAAAAAGCCCTGAATTGGTCAAAAAATTGTGTTTCGAGCCCTGATTCGCCAAAAAAAATACTTGCGGCCCCGCTCGGGGAATACCCTATGGAGTTCAAGCCCTAAATTGTAATTAACCCTTGATAAAATTACTTGAAAGTTACAAGAATCAAAACTTAGTTGCGAATCAAAGCATGAAAGGCATTAGACAAAGTCTTGTATACACCCGTTGCACCACCGTGCAACGGGCTTGGCCCATAGAACAACCCGCCCAACCCAGCCCCTTTACCCGCCCACCAGCCTCTCCTCCATTCTCACTGCGCCACGTGTCATTCATTTAAAAAAAAACACAATAACTTTAAAATGTTATATCTTGATATTTATAACTCAGAAAAAATAAATAAAAAAACCGCTGTGTTCGTCTCGACGAGACGAATAAACTACATAGGTCATGATATGGTTTGACTTTAAAAAAAAAACATATTTTTTTACACTCAAAAAGTTTGAGCTGCTCATCAGCTAAGATGTAACACTCTGTTCTGATAAAAGTAACAGTTTCATGTTCAAAAAGTAACACTTTTCACAATCAAATGTAACAGCAATTTTACAAGAAAATTTAAATTGTTTGATAGTTTTTGTGGTTAAAAAAAGTAATATTTGAAGTGTAACAAAGTGAATATATGATTATAAATTTTTATATAGATGAATGTAACATTGTTTTTAGTAAATGTTACTTTTCTTCTTTAAAAAAAGAGAAAAAATTCATATATATAATCGAGTTGCATTTCAATTGTTACTTTTTCAATAAAAAATTGTTACATTTCAGATATAATGTTACATTTAAGAATATAAATTGTTACAATTGTAAAAAAAAAATGTTACATTCATTTTTTATAAAATATAACATTAGTTTAGTTTGTCAATCTTATGTTAATTTTGAAAAAAAAAAAAAAAGGTGTTACATTTGAAAAAAAGAGTGTTACACTCTTTTATAAAAAGTGTGACATTAGTTTAGTTGTCAATCTTTATGTTAACTTAATCTATTGTAACAAAATTATGGTACATTTAAAAAAAAAATGTTACATTTGAAAAAAAAATGTTACATTTGATAAAAAGAGTGTTACATTCCTTTATAAAAAGTGTGACATTAGTTTAGTTGTCAATCTTTATGTTATCTTCAATGTATTGCAGCAAAATTGTGGTACATTTTGAAGGAAAAAAAAAGTGTTTCATTTAAAAAGAAAAAAGTGTTACATTTCGTTATAATAAGTGTTACTTTTGTTGGGAGGAAAAAAAAGATTGAGGTGGCAAAAAAAAAAAAAAAAAAAAAACAAAGGGGAAGGTCGCTCCTGTCGCACGGTACAACCGCCGCACAGGAGACCCCCTCAAGACATTAACCCAACATGCCCTTTCCGCCGTAATGATTGCGGCATCCAGCAGACACTAGCTCCAAATCATTCATCACCAAGCAACCAGAACGCACTTGTTTTATTTAATACTAGTTATTCCCCTGTGCGTCGCATGGCGGTAATTGTATTATTTTATCGTAATTCAAATTGTTAGTCTAAATAGTGTCACAAAGTTGGGGGAAAATATTACTCCCTCCGTCCCTAAATGAGTATTAATGTTAATGGTAAGACCATCTGGTCACTGGTAATTGCACTTGCACGAGTCAAAGGCAAGATGATACTTTTCATAATCATTTTCCTAAAGCGAAAACAATTTTGTCAGTATATGGTTTACATATACTGATATATGTTTATTTCAAGAGACTTGTTAGTTATTTTATTTCATACATTTGGACCAGGTTTTAAGATATAATAGTGCTCATGCGATTGGTAAATAAAATGGTGAGGTAAAGATGAATCCTATTAATACATTGTCTCAACTCTCAACTTACCAACTTCCAAAACCACTATTCGCTGAATACTTCATTCGTACATGAACTTACCTATAGTCAATACTCCTCTACCAAAAGATTGCCAAAAAGGAATAAGACCAGAAAATTACTCCTTACATTATAAGGAGTTATAGAGTCCTTAGTACACACATATTACTCAATGCTAAAACCCACTACTAACTTAAAGACATGACTTCAACCACTCTACCTACGTACATAGACAGAAAACATGGAGACATTTCGAAATTAGAAACACTAAGCTAGACATCTTATTTCTTTGACCTTTGAAGGATTCTCAAACCCTCCATCTTCATAAAAAACACACATAATACAACGCTTCACACTTCTGGATGTTCAGACCCCAACAAACCAAAGGACATTCTTGCCTTCCACTTACCCTTACCTCGTTCTTTTTCAACCATATATTTACCCTTGAAAACAACCTATAAGAAGATTTAAAAAATATGTTAGAAAACGAAAAAATATAATGACAAAGGATAGAAATATAATTTCAAGACACTCATGGCTAAAATGTGTAAAAAAATGTGAAACATTAAAACTGAGCATTTGTGGTAAGGATACCATGTATCCAAATTAATCCTTGTTTACCTCTTTGTTCTTGCTAGTTTTCTAGCCATTCAACTGAGCAACACCTTTGGAACATCCTTCATCGGTAACAAAGTTCCCAATATTCATGGGACGAAATTTAATTTTAACGGCAGTATAAGGTTCAACTTTTACCCCACTTAATAGTTTCAATTTCAAGAAAACCTCAAGTCCAACTATTTTATTAATTTCATAAGGTGGTATGTAGAAAGAAAGAAGTAAATTAATTCATTAACTTATAGACAAAATAAGGAACGAAAGTTTGAGAAACAAAAAAATTGCTCACTTCATTTTGTATGACTTCATGTGCTGACTTTCCAATTAGTTGGATGCATTCCTTATCTCATAACACAAAAGAAGCACATTCAGTAGCATCAGACACAGTGACAATAAGTTTGTAACTGTTACTTTAAAAAAAAAAATTATACAAATAATAAACACTAAACAAAATAAAGAAAGTCTTGAAAATATAACAGTTATCAGTACATACACTAAACACGCCAATCATATCACCATTACAGACTATTCGAACTTTTGGCTCCACACGAAAGAGCAATGTACCGACATATTAAGGAGAATTTTTACATTATTGAAAACTTTTTTTAAAAAACAATAGTATCAGTGTTAATATTACAAATCAAATTAATCAAATTCTCTAAAACCGTGGTGAGTTTGAAATTTACTTGTCCATCATGACTTTCATAAATTTATATAATATTTATCTCAAATTTACATATTAATCTCATAAACTAATTTTACTATTTTTATTAGTGACGGTTTATAACATATACTCCATTCGTCATTCGTCCCACTCGAATTAGGACAATTTTCATTTTGGATGTCCCATTCGAAATAGAATAACCCAAAAATGAAAGTGTTTTATTTAATAGGGACTCATATTCACACTCGCAACAACTTTCCACTCATTATTCTCTACCCCATTTTCTATCTCCTACTTCACTTTTCATACTCACACCACCTACTCCACTTACACTTTCTCTTTAATCCCTGTGCCCAACCGAAAATCTTAATTCGGGTGGGATGGAGGGAGTATACCTCCATTATTTTCCAAAAAACCAAAAGCATACTACTGTTGGTAAAATGATTTGTAACCCACTAACTTGACTATGACTACATATATTACCAAGTAAAAGCACATAATTTTTGCACTCTGTTTTCTTTTATGACGACCACCTTATTATCACTGAAATGAGACATTGAGTTTTTTACTTCCCATATTTTTGGCAATTTAATTATTTTCCTTTAGAAGTTCATTTAAATATTAAGTTGGAAATATTTTCTTTTACTTGGAAATATTTTCTTTTACAACTGAAACTTTTTAATTTTGTTTACTACTATAAAATTTTGATATACACCAGTTAAACAATGATTCATGTTAATTTCTGAAATGAATTGTTATGGCAAAAGTAAAATTATTTTTCCATTTTTTCCATATTTACTTCATTGAATTAAATAGGAAGATTACAACTACCACTTCTCCATTACTATCGGGAGTTAACATACTAATTCTCCATTACTAAATGGAGAGACATGACATGGACGCCATAGCTAAGTAATTAACATTGCAGCCCACATTATTTCACCACTTCCTAAGGATCTTCTGTTTTAGATAACATTGCAGCTTTCTCGCCTTCAGCTGCGGAAAACATCCGCTGTCAACAGAACTTGTCATTAGAACAGTTTGAGAATTACGTTTACCTCATGAACTCTGATGAGGCGATTGAGAGTGACTATCCCTAGAGACTTCAAGCTCTTCTCTTAAACTGTAGATGGCATCCCAACGTTTGTTACGGGGGCCTCAAAGTTCCCCTGAAGAGTCAACCTTAAAAAAAAAAAAAAAAAAAAAAAAAAAAGAGGAAGTTATATATGGTAAACCATATTTTACTTATTTTTATTTCTTCAAATCAAAATCATAAGTAATGCATTACCTACATTACATTTCTGCTACCTCTACTAATAAGTAGATGGTGGGAGTCTATCAATTCCATGTGATTTGATTTGCGGGTCCCATTTATTGCTCTTTTCTTCTTTTTAACTTTTTTTTTTATTATTATTATTAGTAATTTATTTGATATAGGCCCTACTTTAATTGCTTGGCTAATTTTGGATCTCGCAAATGTTGGAACAAATTGATGAAACCCTGAATGCCACGCTCAGTTTAGAATGAGATAGAGGAAGAGATGAAGCGGAAGCGTTAGGAATAAATACTTGTTGAATCCATCGTCTTGATCTTAAAGAGAGAAACGAGATGAAGAACAACTATTTAGGGAAGTGCTCTTCTAAATGATGAATGCCTTTTATTTTCTCAAGCACTTCTTAACAATAATGAAGAGAATATTTAGAGAGAGAAATAAAAATGTAGTGTCTAAAAGGGATGATGGTGATCCCTTTATATACTAGACAAAGAGGCACTTCATTTAGGGACCACACCTATTCAATTCCTAAGCAATGTTAATTTACCATTTTGCCCATAAAAAATAGATAAATTACATTTCAGGGATTCTACACATTGACTATTGTTGACTACACTTTATATTAAAATTATAGACATGATTTTATATATGAAATTGACAAATAACTTGTGTTGCAATCCACAAAAGGTCTAACAATCTCCCACTTGGGTTGCAAAACAAATATCTTCCTTCTAAATCATGAATATAACATAAATGACAACCCGAATGTGCACTTTGTTGTCATCTACAACAATCTCGTCCATTAGTCATATAAGTAAATGACTAAAGGGGCAGTCGTTGTAATTGATTCGCAACTAAACCCACTATAATCACATATACAAATCTAACTAAATGACATAGATCAAAAGTATAGATGTGTAGCATGGAACTTAATGAATATATACATATTCTTCCAACTAGTCCAACTTAACCAAATGAGATCAAACTTTAATAATAATAGAACAATAAAATTGAAGAAAACAACATAAACTCCCACTATATTAAATGTTATCAAAAGTTGTTACACCCATATGAGCAACATGCTCGTGAAACACTAGAGGAGACAACGCCTTAGTAAACGGATCCGCTAACATAGAGTTTGTACCAATAAGTTGTATTTCTATTTGTTCCTTTTGTACTCTTTCTCTTACAACAAGAAATTTAATGTCTATATGCTTAGACTTTGACGAACTCTTGTTATTATTGGAGTACAAAACCCCTGCCCTATTGTCACAATATAGCTTAATAGGTCTTTCGACGCTATCAACAATACGCAGGCCCTTAATGAATTTACGCAGCCAAATAGCTTGATTGGATGCCTCGAAACATGCAACAAACTCGGTTTCCATGGTAGAGGAAGTAACGAGTGTCTGTTTGGCACTTCTCCAAGAAACTGTTCCACCGGCTAATGTGAAGACATACTCAGACATTGATTTACGGCTGTCTTGGCATCCAGCAAAGTCGGAATCGGAATACCCAACGATCTCAAGATGATCCGACTTTGAATATGTAAGCATGTAGTCCTTTGTGTTTTGTAAATACCGCATCACTCTTTTGGCTGCGACCCAATGTTCTCTCCCCGGATTGCTTTGGTATCTACCAAGCATCCCAACAATAAAAGCTAAGTCTGGACGAGTACAGACTTGAGCATACATTAAGCTTCCTACTGCTGATGCATAAGGGATATTTTCCATATACTTAGTTTCAAAATTGTTTTTGGGACATTGATTGAGACTGAATTTATCTTCTTTAGAGACAGGGGTGTCATGTGGTTTACAGTTTTGCATGCTAAACCTTTGTAATACCTTCTCTATATAGGCTTTTTGTGATAATCCTAAAGTACCTCGTGAGCGATCACGGTGTATTTGGATTCCTAATACAAAAGATGCCTCACCAAGATCTTTCATTTCAAATTTGTTTGAAAGAAATTTCTTAGTTTCTTTTAGAAGGTTCATATCATTACTAGCAAGTAAAATATCATCCGCATATAAGACTAAGAATATAAATTTACTCTCACTGAACTTATGGTATATACAATCTTCACCAAGATTCGTTTCAAAACCAAAAGAAAGAATTACTTGGTTAAATTTGAGATACCATTGACAAGAAGCTTGCTTGAGCCCATAAATGGATTTCGTAAGTTTACAAACTAAATGATTAGTTTGTTCCAAATCATCCACCATTTCTGGTTTCTTCATATAGATGGTTTCCTCAATGTCTCCATTGAGAAAAGCTGTCTTAACATCCATTTGATGAAGCTCAAGATCATAATGTGCTACTAATGCCATAATGATCCTAAATGAGTTTTTAGAAGATACCGGAGAGAATGTTTCTTTGTAATCAATACCTTCCTTTTGAGTGAAACCTTTAGCAACAAGACGAGCCTTATGTCTTTCCACATTACCTTGTAAATCCCTTTTGGTTTTAAATATCCATTTACAACCAATAGGTTTCACATCCTTAGGTAATGGGACAAGATCCCAAACATCATTGTCTTTCATAGATTTCAATTCTTCATTAATGGCATTGATCCACTTATTAGAGTTAGGACTATTAATGGCTTCATGGAAGGTGAGAGGCTCATCTCCCACTAAACCTAAGTGTCCTTCACTCTCGGCAAGATACACCTCATAATCATCCGAAATGGCACTTCTTCGTGCTCTATTGGATCTCCTTAAAGGCATCGGTTCTTCCTCATTTTGAGGTCATTGAGAAAAGCTGTCTTAACATCCATTTGATGAAGCTCAAGATCATAATGTGCTACTAATGATCCTGTTGGTCCCAAAGGGCAACAAGGGTATAGAACCGCTAGAGGGGGGGTGAATAGCTGTTTAAAATTTTTTTCGAAATACCCTTGAAAATCAACCAAGTACTTATCAGTTTGGTCTATTGCGGTTTAAATCACTAGAACCGCTCAGATAAAATGCACAGCGGAGTTTTGCGGTTTTGGCCAAACTGAATTATGAAGAGTAGGGCGGTTTAAGTGGTTGAAAAAGGAATTATGCAACTGACAAGGCACAACTTAAGTATCACAAAAGTATGCAAATCATTTATCAAGTCATTTCACATAAAAGTAAATAAAGCTCATAAACAGAAATGTAAATGACAAGACAGAAATTAAAGATCAAAGACACACAATTTGAAGAGGTTCGTTCTTGAAAGAACTACGTCCTCTACCTAGGTGGTTAGCCTAGGATTTTCTAATAGCTACTAGACTTGTATTGATTTAGAGGAGTTTTTACAAGATTACAAAAGAATCCAAACTCTAAATAAACAATCTAACCTAACAATGCTATTATAACAACCTGTGTTTTCGAGGTATATAATCTATAAGAAAATATACTCCGGGTGTGTAGTGTGGAAAGAAATCAAGAGCTCAAAATATCTAAGTGATGGTGAGCAAATGGTTACTTTCTGTGCAAGGCTGAGTTGTGATGATTTGAAGGCTTGAAGCTTTAATGAAGAACTCTGGGTTTGCTAAGGAGATGATGAAGATATGAGTATCTGGGTTTTCAATCTTCAAAGCAAACTTGAATACTTGGGATATTCTCTTTGAAGCTCAGCAACCTTCAATGTTGAGAAATGAAGGCTATTTATAGTGAAGGCATTAGTGACCGTTGGACAATGAGGTGAGTCATTGTATGGCGGTTTTATGCGCTATCGCAATCCCATTGGTTGACCTGTCACTGTCGTCCTTTGCTTTTGCTTTGTGGCAGGAAGTTGTTGGATCACTACCTAACATTGTCCTTTTAGTTGTTGGAAAAGTACAACGGTAACTTTTCAAAAAGCGAGGCAAACCGACATTCCAAGAATAACTGAAACATGACTTGAAGTTTAAGGACAAGTCACCAGTCATTCATTTTCGGTTGAAAAGCGAATGTTTGTCTTCAAGGAGTAAATGACAGCAATAACTTCTTCAATATCTTGGTCGGCGGTTCCACCAAATGCATGTGCGGTTTCATGAATGAACTTGAAATGCGGTTTCATCAAAGACACAAACTGCGGTTTGATGAAGGACTTAAGGCACCATGCTGGCGGTTGAAGATGGCGGCTTGAGGGACACTAAACCGCTATGAATAAACCGATCATAACTCAGCCTAACTACTAAACATCTAGAAATGGACTTGTCTAAAAATTGAAGTAAAACTTCATTACAAGTAAACCTAAAGTCCATAAAAAGACACGTGGAATGGGTCAATCAAATCAGGTGGGTGTACTAACAATGAATCCTAAAAATCTCCCCCTATTTTATTGATGCCATTACCACACTATGATAGAGCAAACATTGTACTTGGTAAGAACATGCTCAAATGAGTATGTATTTAAACTGCATGTCCCAAGTCAAATGCACACACAATGCTATACCATAGATTTCTAATCTATCAAAAACAAAGGAAATGAAAAACAGATAGATAAGAAATACATTCAGATGCATATAAAGAGATATGATTATGAAAATCAGATATGCATGTTTAAACTGAATGTTTAAAACACATACACTTAGAAAATTTTTCATGATGAATAGTGCATGAGTTTTTAGAAATGCATTGTTCCACAAACAAGTAGTTTGAATAAACAAAGTTTTTGGAATATTGGATGCAATGCATTCATTTTCATTATGATCCTTCAAAGGATTTAGAAGTTACAAATTACAAGGAAAATAATGAAAGTCAAAAACTGATTACAAAAGATAGAAAGAATTCTAATCAGTTCTATCAGGAACCCTGGTGGCGGCTTGATCAGCATCAGAAGACTCAACAAGGCTGGCGGTTTCAAACACATATTCAGCTGACTTGAGACAAAGATGGGTCGGTTCATTTACCTTCTCTAAGATTTTCTCATAAAGCTTTTTCAGGTCGTTGGCATACTGAACTAAGTAGTCAGTTGATGAAACCGTTAGATCAGCTAGTTGGTCTAACTTCTTCTCCAGAGCCTCATTCATTACTTGGGCCGCTTCAAGTCTGAGAGAAGTCAGCTCATTCAAAGTTTCAAGCTTCTGTTCTAATTTGAGCTGGTTCTCCAGAAGGGTTTCAATTTTGAATTCCATTCTCCCAATCCGAGGGTCAACAACATTCTCCCTCTTAATGGCATCAACAAGGAAGGGTAGAGAGGAAAGAAATGCAGATTGGGTAAAAAATGAATCCAGAACAAACTGAATCTTGACTGGATCAGTTTCAAAAAGGGAGGAAGGGAAAGGAATGATAGAAAATGAAATGTAGGGAAAAGAAGGGGAAATGGAAAGAAGTTGGGTATTAGAGAGAGGAATGGAAGTATAGGGAGAGAACTGCCATCTATATAGATAAGGAAAGACAATGCAGTTTATTCTAAAGAAAAATTGAGAGCGGAGAGAGAAGATGAACTCAACTGCCAGATCTTCAATAATTTGATCAAGAGTTGAAGCAATCAGTTGATCTGAAGCAGCCTGAGACTCATCGGCTGGAAAGTTTGCAAAAGGATTTGGACGACCAGACTTGAGTCGTTGCTCTTCATGTTTGTTGGCAGCTCTGATGATGGCTCAATGGCGGTTGGCTTTGGAAGTAGTGTCTCTAAACCTCTTTAAGTAACCCGCAATGTCTTGTGCACACTTCCTTTTCAAACCACGCGGTTTGGGAGACCTAACTGCAACTGTGAACTCAGGCAAAACCGACGGGGCAGAGATATTGATCAGTTGCGGCTGAGCCGACGGTGGAACAGATGAAGCAAAAGGCAGTGTAGGGGATTCAGAAGGTGAAGGAGTGTGCTCTGGTGAGGCAAACTCTACCTTTCGTTTCAAAGAGGGAGGAGCGGCTTCAACCAACATGGGGTCTATTCCAGCCTTTCTTAATTCAGCTCTTTCTCTCAACTCCTTTGCAAATGGGCCTTCTATGGGTGAGTGATCCTTCTTGTCATGAGCTTCAGTGAAGTCCACTGCACCAGGTGGCCTTGATTGCCAGTGCTCCACAAAATCATATTTCTTTACTAACCTTCTCTTCTTCTTCAGCGGTTGAACCTCAAGATTCTCATCATCTTGCTCAGGTTCATCTTGAACTGCCTCAGACACATCAGTCTGCTCAGGCAATACTGCAGCCTCAAACTCATCAGTTTGCTCAAGCTGAACCGCACTGGTAGAGACCTCGGTTTGTTCAACTAGAACCGCAGCCTCAGACACTTCGGTCTGCTCAGGCTCGGTTTGAGTGGAGGGTTTGAGGTTGGGAAGGGTAGAAAAGATTAGCTGCAACTGTTCTTCAGTGAATTGAACAGTTGGCAGTTTGAGAGGGGATTTTGGAGGTGAGATAGGTTTAGGTTCAGAGGTGGAGGCTTTCAGTTTTCTCAACAGATTCACATCTTGTGCATAGTTCATTGATTTTTCAACATTTGGCTTGATTGGGGAAAGGGGTTTTATCTGAGGTTTAGAAGAGATAGGAGGAGTTGATTTAGTGAAGGGAATAGGTTTAGATGAAGGTGGAAGCGGTTCAGAAGATGGATTGGATAGAATGAGGAAGGATTTTGGTAAGGACGGTTTTGGAGGAAGAATGGATGAGGGTTTGGAAGTTTCAGTAAGTTTGGCTTTCTTCTTTCTTGGAGCCGCGGTTTCCCTTGGTTGAGCCGCAGGGATTGCAGGCTCCCCCTCAACCGCAGACTCCCTCTCAACCGGAGCCTCAGTTCCATCTAGGCTAACTCCTAGCCTATTCAAGGTGGCAGTTTGAGCAGCTTCTCTAGCTCTTGTAGCTGCGGCTTGATCTGCTATGGCACCGGCATAAGGTTTGCCTGACTTATTGAGCCGAGCCTCAGGAAAGGGTCCTCTCTGTTCTTCAGGCAGAGGATCAGCATTCCATACTGCTTGTGCAAACCGCCATCCAAACCCGGTTCTGAAAGCATCAAGCTTTGAAGCACCAAATAAGGTCTTCTCATTCGGTTGTACCCACTCAGCTTCATTTGCCACAGAAGCCTTAAAGATCACAGAATCCTGATGAAGGAATTTTGTTAAGAGTCTGCAGTAAGTTCTGATATTTGTTTTACCAGCGGCTTTGGCAGAAGTATGGCGGCTGAGGGCATTGATCATTTATTGCATGATGATCCTTGGCCAGTGTAGCTTCTTCCCTTTGTAGATAGCCACACAGTAGTTTTACTGCTCAGAAGTGAAATTGTTGTGATTGCCATTCTTGCACATCACTCCAGTATCTACCAAATCACACAACATCGCCATAATTTCTCCAAACTCCTTCTTAGGGGTGGACTTAGTGTTGAAGACAGAGACCCCCAAGAGCTCGTCAGTAGTTCGGCTGACTATCTCTGGTTTGATGGAAAGAATTCCAGAATTTTCTAACCCAGCCAGAATAGCAACCTTTGAAGCAGATAAAACTACATCCTTTGTCCTGACAATGGACTTGATGGCATTTTCAGTCTTCACTTCCCCAGACTCTAAGTCTCTGATTTCTTCACCTTTACCATTCAAAAGGGGTACCACATAGACAATCACATTGTCAAAGAATTCTGCACAAAGCCTTTTATCAAACTTCGGTTCATCCAATTGGAATAGTGGCAGCAGTTTTGATGATTCCAGTAGGACAAGCAGTTTTCTTCCAACTGCATCAGCTTCGAATTCGGCTTTGATGATCTGGGATCCAGGTACAAAGTTGGATTCATCCTAAAAAATAATCTAAGTTAGTAAGAGTTTGATGCAAGCAGTTTGAATAAAACAAGCATTCAAACTGCTACAAGGAATCCTAACAATGAAATAGGCAGTTCAAGCAATAACAGGGGTAAAATGGTAAACACCCAAAACTAGACATGGAAAGAATTTGAAAAAGTATTTGAATGCATGAAGAACATGATGAACAGGGGATAAACATGCAAAACAAAAACTTAACCAAAACATGAAAGAAGTATACCAAAACACTCAAAAATAGCAGATACTAACAAAGTTCTAAAAGAACAAGTTCAAATAATAAACCTAGAACATAGTATCAAGAGAAATGCGAAGGAACACCCGAAAACCTAAAAATCAAAATTGTTCAAAAATTGAACAAAAGACATGAAATAAACATCAAACCCAGCATATATGAACATATGTAATCATAATCAACCAAAAATTGAAAGAAAAAGTAAGAAAAAAAAATTGAATACGAACAAGCTTTTTACGAACAACAATGGCGGAAAAATATGAAATGCTAGAGTGAAGGGTTCAAGAAATCATACCATATCGCCTTTGAATGTTTTAGATGTAGATGGAGCAGAAGGATCAGATGATTTCTTAGGTTCCATTTCAAATTTCGAAAGAGAAAAAAATATGGGAAATATTGGAGGTTGAGAACAGAGTGCAGAAGAGAGAGAGAGAGTATACGCAAATGAGGAAGAAGGTAAAAAGGTAAAAAGAAATGAACTTTTTCTTTTATACTCAAATAACTGTTCCTCGGGTAATGGAACGACGAGAACGGCGCACGTTTATCTCCAGATGGCGTCTCACGTCACATAGAATTTAATGCGGCAGAGAAAATTGCAAAAGGGTCCTTATAATTGATATGACATAAAGTAGGGACTAAAATGAAATTTCATACCTGAGCAGTTTGATTGAGCAAACCGACTTACCTTACGTCTTCAGCGGTTTTTCATGAAACTGATGTCTCTCTAATCTGATGGCGGTTTATATGTTTAAACCGAATGACTTTGCTTTCTTGTCGGTTTTGAAAGAACCGATTTCATTCATTTTGACTCGTCAGTTTGATGGAGTATCTTGTACCGAACCATTTATTGATGCGGTTTCAATGATGACAGAACCGCACACTAGATGACTTTTCTAAGCATAGCCAAAACACTTAAACAAAAGATATTAAAAATAATATATATAGATATGAGATCTTAAGTTAGTTCTAACATACCCATTTCTCCTCGTAAGTGATAGAACCTGGAATTTTCAAGCGGTTTGGTGAGGATGTCAGCAATTTGATCATCTCTTCCCACCTTTGCTAGAAAAATGTTTTTCTTTTCAACATGGTCTTTGAGGAAATGATATCTTATGTCGATGTGCTTGGTTTTTGAGTGCTGAACTGGATTGTTGGAGATGAATATTGCAGCAGTGCTATCACAGTAGATAGAGCAGTTTTGTTCAAATATCCCGTAGTCCTCCAACTGTTGTTTCATCCAGAGAATTTGAGAGCAACAGCTTCCAGCCGCTATATATTCAGCTTCAGCGGTTGAGACTGAAACCGACGCTTGTTTCTTGCTGGACCATGACACAAGCCGCGTTCCAAGGAACTGACAAGTACCACTTGTGCTTTTTCTGCTTATCTTACATGCTGCAAAGTCAGCATCTGAATAACCTAATAGATCAAATGAAGATTCTTTGGAGTACCAAAGTCCAAGGTTAACAGATCCACACAAATATCTAATATTACGTTTAACAGCAATAAGATGAGATTCTCTAGGGTCAGCTTGAAATCTAGCACAAACACAAACACTAAACATGATATCTGGCCTACTAGCAGTTAAGTAAAGTAGAGAGCCAATCATACCTCGGTACAGAGTTTGATCAACTTTCTTACCATGTCCATCTCGATCCAAACTGCAGGCCTTAGGCATTGGGGTATCAACTGGTTTAGCGGTTTCAAGCCCGAACTTCTTTATCAAATCTTTAGTGTATTTGGCTTGGTTGATAAAGATCCCATCATGGAATTGCTTGACTTGGAGTCCAAGAAAGAATGTCAACTCTCCCATCATACTCATTTCAAATTTACTCTTCATTAGTTTCTCAAACTTAACACATATAGTTTCATTAGTAGAACCGAAAATAATATCATCAACATATATTTGAACTAATAATGAATGACTTTTGTGTTTAGCTACAAATAGAGTTGTATCAATTTTACCTCGAGAGAAGCCTTGTTCAATAAGAAATTTAGATAGAGTGTCATACCATGCTCTTGGAGCTTGTTTGAGTCCATACAATGCTTTCTTGAGTTTGAAGACATGATTTGGAAGTTTGTTGTCTTTAAATCCTGGCGGTTGGGCTACATAAACTTCTTCTTGTAGTTCACCATTCAGAAATGCACTCTTCACATCCATTTGATATAACTTGAATTTCTTGAATGATGCATAGGCCAGGAACAATCTTATGGCTTCAAGTCTGGCTACAGGGGCAAAGGTTTCATCATAGTTAATTCCTTCTTCTTGCCTATAGCCTTGAGCAACCAACCTAGCTTTGTTTCTTGTTATTGTACCATTCTCATCCATCTTGTTTCTGTACACCCATTTTGTTCCAATTACTGTATGATCATTGGGTCTTGGAACTAGGGTCCAAACTCTGCATCTTTCAAACTGATTAAGCTCTTCTTGCATTGCAATTACCCAACTTGGATCACTTAGAGCTTCATCTACCTTCTTCGGTTCCATCTGAGATAACAGAGCAGTTGATAACAAACTGTGATTATCTCTGTGAGTCAAACTCCCTCTGGTTTGGACACCAGTACTGATAGGACCAATAACGTTGGCAGTTGGATGGTCTCTA
Source organism: Campanula takesimana (assembly GCA_026119855.1). Lineage (NCBI taxonomy): Eukaryota > Viridiplantae > Streptophyta > Magnoliopsida > Asterales > Campanulaceae > Campanula > Campanula takesimana. Next base: position 76,519 of record JAOWBW010001419.1, read on the forward strand.
TGCTCATTAATTTCAGGAGGGAGGTTGTTTTGAACCACAATTTCTTGAAGATTTTCCAGAGGAGGATCATCTTGATAATCATTGAAATCTTCATTGAAGGTTAGATTTGGAACTGGTTCAACAGTTTGAATGGGATCAGAAGACAGCGGTTCAACAGTTACACCATCAGCGGTTTGAGTAGGTGCGGCTGAAGAACTGGATGTAGCGGTTTCAGTAGGATGGTTGTCAGTTGCTCTATGTCTAGTGCCTGTCTCAAAATCACTAAAATCATTAGCAACATTTGGAGCCATATGTGGCTCAAGGAGAGCATGTTCATCAAATGTAACATGGACTGACTCTACAATTTTTAAAGATGTCTTATTGAAACAATGAAAAGCTTTGGAGTGTTTAGAATAACCAACAAAAATACCTTCATCGGCCTTAGCATCAAATTTACCTCGATGCTCTTTGCCATTGTACAAGATGTAACACTTGCATCCAAATATCTTGAAGAAGGCAATGTTGGGTGATCTGCCTCTCCACAATTCATAAGGAGTCTTGTTATGAACTTTGATGATGAGGGAGCGGTTCTGGGTGAAACATGCGGTATTGACAGCTTCGGCCCAGAAGTATTTGGGAAGCTTGGCTTCTGCAATCATAGTCTTCCCGGCTTCAATCAAAGTTCTGTTCTTTCTTTCCACTAATCCATTCTGTTGTGGAACTCCAGCCGCAGAGAAATTATGATCAATTCCATGATCATCACAATATTGGGCAACACCATTGTTTGTAAATTCGGTTCCATTATCTGAACGCACGGCAACAATGTCATCCAATTTCTGAGTTTGGAGCTGTCTAAAGAGAGCGGTTATGATGCCATTCCATAAGTATCATCTTTAGAAGCCATCATTTCCACCCATGTATATCTTGAATAATCATCAACCACCACAAGTGTATAGCGGTTTCCTCCTATACTGGCAGTTGGGACAGGTCCAAATAAATCCATGTGCAGCAGTTGCAAACAGCGGTTCGTTGAAGGCGCGGTTTTACTAGGAAATGACTGTTTGGGCTGCTTTCCAAGCTGGCATGCTTTACACTTTTCATCATGATGGTCAGCCACTTTAGGTAGTCCTTTTACTAGACCATCCCTGTGTAGTTTTGCTAGATACTTAAAGTTCAAGTGGCTGAGCCGCTTATGCCATAACCAGCTGCTTTCACTTATATTTTTGGCTACAAAACAGAGGTCAGCAATAGAAACAATATTGCTTAAATCTATTATATAAACATCACCTGTTCTGTTGCCAGTCAGTAGAGTGACTCCAGAGGAAGCATCTTTGATATAACAGCTAGTTGATGTGAAGATGCAGTTCATTCCTTTATCACAAAACTGAGATATGGAGAGAAGGTTGTGCTTGAGTCCTTCTACTAGTGACACATTTTCAATAGTCACCTTTCCTCGTTTGATTGCTCCATATCCTACTGTTTCTCCTTTCTTGTTGTTACCAAACACTACTGGGGGACCTTTCATTTGGATGAAACTGCAGAGTAGTTCTGAATCTCCAGTCATGTGTCGTGAGCATCCACTATCCAAATACCAGAGATCCTTCTTCTTCTTAGCGGTTCCAGCCATAAAACATGAAATCTGAAAAATAAACATGAAAGGTTTTGGTCCCCCTTATTCCTTGGGTCCTAGGATTAGCAGCTTTTTGGGACCCACACTTGTTTGACCTTAGGATTTTTACGTCCCTTGGCATTGGGTGTGAATCTTAAAAGACAATGACCAGCACTATGATCATAGTCGGCACAAATAGAACAATGAATTAAGCCCGGTTTAGGTTGCGGTTTTACAAACCCTTTACTGACCTTCGGTTTCTCATGTTTTACTGGGTCAGCGGTTTTGGCTTTAACAAAGTTAACCTTCTTGAGCTCAACCTTTCTCTTAGGTGCGGCTTTAGGAAATATAACAGGATATTCCTTAAACCGACTAGGAGCGGTTTCATCACTCAATACTTCCTTGGTTGCCTCAGCCGCTGTGGATTTCTCTTTCCACTTTGGATCTCTCCCAGTCTGGTTTTTAGGATACTCATAGAAATAATTTTGCTTTTTAATTTCTTGTGTTGAGACCTTTTTACCAGCATGATTCACCTTGGGAATTTCTTTGGTTTGTTCGGTTGGTTTCACACCACCTTCAGCACAGAGACAAGGACACTTACACCCATCATCAGTTTTAAATCCCAATCCACTTTTCTCCTTAGAGAGAATTTGTGAATTAACGATTTGTTCCATGGTGACACCAGACTTAGTCCACACATCGGTCACTTTTTGAAGTTCATCCCTTTGTGCAGTAAGATCATGGATTCGGGTGTTAAGAACCTCCGTTCTGTCCTTAAGGTAGCGGTTTTCTTCCACAATAGAAGCTATCCCAACAATTTGGAGCTTGAGTTTTTCAATCTCCTCCTTATGGGACTTGCACTTTTTTGGGGAATATTCAAGTTCCACGGCCATTAATTTATATGCCTTTTTAAGCACAGTGTGTTGTTGACAAATAACATTAGCACGTTCAAGTACCTGGTCATCATGGCTTTGTTCGGTTTGATCCTCAGGAGAGTAGTTTGGTGAAGTAGGATTTTTGCCTTGTTTAGCTTCAGGAGTTCTTGGTGAAACTGACTTCATTTGATGGAGTGGCAGTGGAAGGCTTTCGTCAATTTCAACCTTTTCTTCAAATCCCATTAGGCAAAGATTTGCAACTCCTTCATCTTCATCACTATCATCTGTATCAGAACCCATCCATGTTAATGGTTGTTCTCCTTGTTCAGCAACCATTCCTCTTCTCTTGAAAAAATTCTTGTTGAATGGTTTCTTGGCAGGAGCGGCTTCATAGCGCGGTTTGGTACAACTGGAGGCAAAATGACCTGGTTGTCTGCAGTTGTAACAAACAAGATCATCCCTTTTCTTAGCATCAGCTGCTTTGTTTAATCTGGTTGGAGGGACAAACTTTGCAGGGCCGCCTGATTGAAATTGAGCTCTGTTCTTTCTGAACTTGGTGTAGTTTTTCACATAGAGAGCAAACTCGTCATCATCCATGTCATCAAAGTCAACTTGAGTAGAACTGGATGCTACACTTTGAGAATTTTGAGATGGAGTGTAGGATTGATGAGATTGCTGAGGTTGAGAATAGGGTTGATGATGTTGAGGGTAAGGTTGATGAGTCGGTTGGTAATACTCTGGAGGTGCGGTTTGAGAGATATATCTTAGAATATTTGGATCAAAAGAAGCGGTTTGTAAATGAGTATTAGATGCGGTTTGATGGTGATCTGGATTGTAAACTGGAGATGTGGCATTGTTGAAAGCGGCAAGAGAAAGAGACTTGAATCTGTTTTCGGTTTCATGAGCTTCCTCAAGCTTGAATTCAAATACCCTTAGCATGGCATAAAGATGACGTAGATCAAGAGCTTCCAGATCTTTGTTGTCTTCAATGATGGTAGTTTTGATCAGCCATTTGCTACCAAGAGATTGCATGAATCTCATGTTCAGGTCAGTATTGGAATACTTGTGCCCTAGAGAGAAACATACATTAACAATTTCCACGAACCGCTCATAGCATTGGCGAAGATATTCCTTTGGGTCTTTGACAAAGTAATCAAAGAGCCTTCCCTGTTGGTAGAGGCGGTTCTTCTTGGTGTCGGCATCTCCTTCCAGAAAGTCAATGATGCCATCCCATGTTTCCTTTGCGGTATTGCAATCTAGAACCTTTGAGTGAGTTCTTAGATCAATAGCTGATACAAGCATGGACATAGCTCTACCATGAAAGTCCATATTCCGTTGATCAGTTTCGGTCCATTCAGCTTCCGGCTTCTTGATTTCCGCGGTTTGTCCATCAGTACCTGCATCAGGGTTAGCCTTCATCGGGACATAGGGTCCATTAACAATTGCAGTCCATAATCTGCGATCCTCAGATATCATGTGCTTCTTCATCCTATCTTTCCAGAAGATGAAACTATCTTCATTAAGAATAGGTAAGTGATTAGAGTTGGATGTCTGCATCATATGGGAGTTTATGTTTTCCATTGGATCAGCACCAAAGCGGTTAAGCTTGTAAAATAATTTTTGGTGGATATGCTCTGATACCACTTGTTGGTCCCAAAGGGAAATAAGGGTATAGAACCGCTAGAGGGGGGGGTGAATAGCGGTTTAAAATCTTTTTCGAAATACCCTTGAAAATCAACCAAGTACTTATCAGTTTGGTCTATTGCGGTTTAAAGCACTAGAACCGCTCAGATAAAATGCATAGCAGAGTTTTGCGGTTTTGGCCAAACTGAATTATGAAGAGTAGGGCGGTTTAAGTGGTTGAAAAAGGAATGATGCAACTGACAAGGCACAACTGAAGTATCACAAAAGTATGCAAATCATTTATCAAGTCATTTCACATAAAAGTAAATAAAGCTCATAAACAGAAATGTAAATGACAAGACAGAAATTAAAGATCAAAGACACACAATTTGAAGAGGTTCGTTCTTGAAAGAACTACGTCCTCTACCTAGGTGGTTAGCCTAGGATTTTCTAATAGCTACTAGACTTGTATTGATTTAGAGGAGTTTTTACAAGATTACAAAAGAATCCAAACTCTAAATAAACTATCTAACCTAACAATGCTATTATAACAACCTGTGTTTTCGAGGTATATAATTATAAAAAATATACTCCGGGTGTGTAGTGTGTAAAGAAATCAAGAGTTCAAAATATCTAAGTGATGGTGAGCAAATGATTACTTTCTGTGCAAGGCTGAGTTGTGATGATTTGAAGGCTTGAAGCTTTAATGAAGAACTCTGGGTTTGCTAAAGAGATGATGAAGATATGAGTATCTGGGTTTTCAATCTTCAAAGCAAACTTGAATACTTGGGATATTCTCTTTGAAGCTCAGCAACCTTCAATGTTGAGAAATGAAGGCTATTTATAGTGAAGGCATTAGTGACCGTTGGACAATGAGGTGAGTCATTGTATGGCGGTTTTATGCGCAGTCGCAATCCCATTGGTTGACCTGTCACTGTCGTCCTTTGCTTTTGCTTTGTGGCAGGAAGTTGTTGGATCACTACCTGACATTGTCCTTTTAGTTGTTGGAAAAGTACAACGGTAACTTTTCAAAAAGCGAGGCAAACCGACATTCCAAGAATAACTGAAACATGACTTGAAGTTTAAGGACAAGTCACCAGTCATTCATTTTCGGTTGAAAAGCGAATGTTTGTCTTCAAGGAGTAAATGACAGCAATAACTTCTTCAATATCTTGGTCGGCGGTTCCACCAAATGCATGTGCGGTTTCATGAATGAACTTGAAATGCGGTTTCATCAAAGACACAAACTGCGGTTTGATGAAGGACTTAAGGCACCATGCTGGCGGTTGAAGATGGCGGCTTGAGGTACACTAAACCGCTATGAATAAACCGATCATAACTCAGCCTAACTACTAAACATCTAGAAATGGACTTGTCTAAAAATTGAAGTAAAAATTCATTACAAGTAAACCTAAAGTCCATAAAAAGACACGTGGAATGGGTCAATCAAATCAGGTGGGTGTACTAACAATGAATCCTAACAGATCCTAAAGGAGTTTTTAAAAGATACCGGAGAGAATGTTTCTTTGTAATCAATACCTTCCTTTTGAGTGAAACCTTTATCAACAAGACGAGCCTTATGTCTTTCCACATTACCTTGTGAATCCCTTTTGGTTTTAAATATCCATTTACAACCAATAGGTTTCACATTCTTAGGTAATGGGACAAGATCCCAAACATCATTGTCTTTCATAGATTTCAATTCTTCATTAATGGCATTGATCCACTTATTAGAGTTAGGACTATTAATGGCTTCATGGAAGGTGAGAGGCTCATCTCCCACTAAACCTAAGTGTCCTTCACTCTCGGCAAGATACACCTCATAATCATCCGAAATGGCACTTCTTCGTGCTCTATTGGATCTCCTTAAAGGCATCGGTTGTTCCTCATTTTGAGGTTGTTGAATTTCCTCATTTTGATCAACATTTTCATGTTGTTCAATATTTATAGGGGAGTCAATATTTTGAATTTGTTCCTCTTGAATTTCAGGTACAAGTACTTGATTTTCAATTGGAACTACTAAGGGAAGAGGTATAGAAATGTATTCCTCCTCTTCCTTAAATTCAAAATTATTATTCCTAATTTCCCCTTTAAACTCAACATCCTCAAAGAACCTAGCATTTCCCGTTTCAAAAAACGTTCTAGTTTTCGGGTTGTAAAATTTATAGCCCCTTGATCTCTCGGCATACTCTACAAAGTAGCAACTAACTGTCTTAGCGTCCAGTTTTCCTTCGTTAGGCCTATAAGGCCTAGCTTCTGCTGGACAACCCCAAACATGAAGATGATTTAAGGACGGTTTCTTATTCGTCCATAATTCATAAGGGATTTTATTGTTAGTAGCCTTAGAGGGAGCCCTATTGAGAAGATAAGTAGCGGTTTTTAAAGCATCGCCCCATAATGAGTGAGGTAAAGAAGTACAAGAAACCATACTCCTTACCATATCCTTAAGGGTTCTATTACGTCTTTCAGCTACACCATTCATGCTAGGCGTACCCGGCATAGTGTAGTGAGGGACAATCCCACACTCTTCAAGATAGCGAGAAAAAGGACCCGGACGTTGTTCTCCCGAACCGTCATTCCGACCATAGTACTCCCCACCACGATCGGATCTAACGTTCTTAATAGTCTTACCTAGTTGATTTTCAACTTCGGCTTTAAAAGACTTGAAAACGTCCAATGATTGAGACTTTTCATGAAGTAAATAAATGTATCCATATCGAGAGTAGTCGTCTATGAACGTAATAAAGTATTGTTGACCATTCCAAGAAGGAGTAGGAAATGGCCCACAAATATCCGTATGTATTATTTCTAAGACGCTTGATGCTCTCGATGATACTTTTGTTTTCGAGTTTGTAAACTTTCCTTTTAGGCATTCAATGCAAAAGTCCTTTTCAGGAACATCAAGTTTATTTATGATTCCTTCTGACACAAGCTTATCAATTCTCCTTTTGGAGATATGACCCAAACGCCTATGCCATAAGGTATAAGAATTTTCACTTGAAAACTTTCGCTTTTTAGATTTAGTTTCATTATTATGGGACTCATTTATTGTTTGAATAGTGTCAAGCAAATAGAGATTGTCACTACTCGATAAAGTACTAGTACCAACAATAACGGAATTAAAATAAAGATCACATCTTTTATTACCAAACGAACAAGAGTAACCTTCTTTGTCCAAAATAGTGATAGATATCAAATTCTTTCTAAACGAAGGTACAATAAAAGTATTATTCAATACAAAATAATATCCAGTACTCAATAATAACCTAAAAGTCCTTATGCCTATTACTTCAACCGGGTTCCCAGCTCCCATATAGATAAATCTTTCATCTTCACTGGGTCTTCGGTAATTCAGGCAACCCTGCATAGACATACTAATGTGAGTTGTTGCACCAGAATCCAACCACCATGTATATGTAGGAATTTAAACTAAATTAGCCTCAGTACAAACAAGACCAAACGACATACCTTTCTTAGCACACCATGCGTGATACTTAGGGCAGTCATACTTCATGTGCGTAGGGTCCTTGCAAAAGAAGCACTTCTTTTCCTTACGATCATCAGATGATCCTTTAGGCTTCTTATTACTTGTTACCGCAATTTCCTTCCCTCTTCTCTTAGTCCCATGAGAAGAGGTGGATGCTAAATGAGCACCTTCAATTTTAGGTTGCTTCAACCTATCTTCCTCTTGTGTCACATGTGAGATTAATTCATTAATATCCCACTTGTCTTTCTGACAATTATAGGTCACCTCAAAGTGACCAAACTGAGGAGGAAGAGAAATCAACACTAAATGGACGAGAAGATCTTCTGATATTTCTAACTTAAGTCCTTTTAGTTTAGTTGATAAGTGAAGCATTTCTAAAATATACTCCCTTAAGTTCCCGGTACCCTTGTACTTCATGGAAACAAGCTTTCTTAAACAAGAACTTGTTTCCGACTTTTCGCTTTTGGCAAAGCGCCGTTCAAGGGTCTCAAGAAAGGTTTTAGCATCAGCGTCCTCGGGGACACTGTTAAGAAATGCCTTCGGGATGACATTTTTCATGATCATAAGACTTACGCGATTAGAGCGTTTCCACTTCTCAGAGTTCAAGCGGTCCTCATCGGTGCTATCTTCACTAAGAGGAAGAGGAATAGGCTCCCTAAATGCGAGGTCTATGTCCATGCAGCCCAAGACCATAGTTATTTTATTTTTCCAAGTTTTAAAGTTTGTCCCATTAAGCATCGGAATTGTACTCATCGCAGCGGTAATTGACGAAGCCTTAAGTAAATCTGTTGGTAGTTTAGAGAACAAGAATGAATACAAAACAATAATAAGTAACTACATTATGAATAAAAAGATTAATTATATCAAATGAAATCCATCACAAGACAATTAACATGACATCAAGACTAATCTTTGGATTGCGAATTGATTCATAAATAATTGTCTTAGATGACAAGTAATTTGAACAATATTTTAATCAAATGCTTAATCTTCCTTTGGGTAGTCTTAAGCATTTGAGAAAACAACTTAATGTTCATCTTATTTGTCATCACATGAATACTTAAGTCTAGTCAAATATCAAGATCTTCTTTGGAAAATTCAAGACATTTACATATTAACTCAAATATTCAACACTTTACAATTTTTGGGTTTAAATAACGTTAATCACTTAGGCGATAATATTATTTAAACAATGAATAAAATTGTCAAAGCATATAATTAATCCAAAAAAAATGTTTGAAAAAATGTATGTTTTGTTAAAAAAAAAATAAAATATATATGACCCAAATAGCATAAGATGCCCAAACGGCACATCTTAAATTGATGTCTTTTAATAGCCAAAAAACAATGGACATGACAATCATTGTACCAAGTTCATTAAATTAATGAACCGACACATGATTTCTATCAATTCCATGTTCCAAAAAAAAAATATCATTTTAATGGAATAATTCGGCAAAGACTAATCCACACAAAAAAAAAAATGCCAATAATTACGGGTCAAGCAAGTAGATCGACATGGTATGTACTTAAAACATAAAACCATGCTATTTAGGATAATCTTGCCAAAAAAAATAAAAAAAATAAAAAAAATAGAATCAAGTAAGTAGATCCACATGGTATGTACTTAAAACATAAAATCATGTTATGAAGGGATAGTCAAACTTGAACCATTGAGTTTAATTAACAAAACATTTTTCAAACCATTTTCTTAAATTCAGATGATGATTATCAGTACTCTAGAATGAATTAGAGTCCCTAATCAACATCAAAAATTAATGATTCAACAGGAAAAAAAAATGAATCAAAAGAAGCGTTTTAAGGCTTTCTTAAAGAACTCAATCTCAAACAAAATGAGCGGGGGCTCTGATACCAATTGTTGGAACAAATTGATGAAACCCTGAATGCCACACTCAGTTTAGAATGAGATAGAGGAAGGGATGAAGCGGAAGCGTTAGGAATAAATACCTGTTGAATCCATCGTCTTGATCTTGAAGAGAGAAACGAGATGAAGAACAACTATTTAGGGAAGTGCTCTTCTAAATGATGAATGCCATTTATTTTCTCAAGCACTTCTTAACAATAATGAAGAGAATATTTAGAGAGAGAAATAAAAATGTAGTGTCTAAAAGGGATGATGGTGATCCCTTTATATACTAGACAAAGAGGCACTTCATTTAGGGACCACACATATTCAATTCCTAAGCAATGTTAATTTACCATTTTGCCCATCAAAAATAGATAAATTACATTTCAGGGATTCTACACATTGACTATTGTTGACTACACTTTATATTAAAATTATAGACATGATTTTATATATGAAATTGACAAATAACTTGTGTTGTAACAACAAAAATGATTGTTGATAACAATATGCTCCGTGTGGGTAATTATGTGTCCAGTGTAGTATGCAGTCACCCTATATTTTTCACGTCATTATGAGTAAAACAAGTCCAAATCTTTCTACTCCCTCCATTCCCCATCCCAGTCCACCCTCCTATTTGCACGTAGATTAAAAAATGGTGAAAGTGTTGTAAGTATAAAATTAAAGTAGGTGAGAGAATGAGTGTGAGAGAATAGTAAGTTGATTGGTGTTTTGAGTATAAAAGTAAAGTATGAAAGATAATATGAGTGGGAGGAATAGTAAAGATTCTTTGCCATTTTAGCTTGTGGATATATACTCTGGGACATACTAAAAAAGAAAAGTGGGCATCTACTCTGAGACGGCGGGAGTATAATTTTGTACCACAAGCAGTTGCGAATATAAGAAGGGAGTATAATTTTGTACCACAAGCAGTTGCGAATATAAGAATAAGTGTGCACAATAAAAAAAACACCAGTGAGAATTTAAAAAAATAAAATAAAATTATCTCAATTTCTTGTCAGTTATATCCTTCATTAATCATTACTTTATAAAATGATGAAATTTTTGGTCCTACAAAATGAGTTTTCTTAACTATCTTGATGGCTATAATCTCTGTCTCTCCACATAAAAAATAAAAAAAATATCATAAAAAAAAGTACCACAAAATTTGGTTTACAAAATAATGTGTTAAAATGTTATTAGTGTTTTTAATTAGAGTTTGTCAGGTCTATTATCGACGTAACTAACGAAATATCGTCACCTCATATTATATCGATCATTTTGTAAACTTTTTTTTTGTGTCCCTAGTTATGTTGCCCATCTTTCATTCTAGACATATCTCCATTGATTCTTTGACAATTCGAGTTTGAAATTGGGCCACATACTTTTAAAAAGGCCGGCCCAATAAACTTTCCTGAACATGGATCAATAGTAGGCCTGCCAGCTAACAATTAGCCCAGCCCACGGCTCAAAAATCAACACTACAAACAATCCTCACATCAAAAAACACCAAAGATGGCTGTTACTAAATTGGTTCTAATGATTCTTCAAAAAATAAAATGACATGATTATTAATATAAATTTTGTAACTGTATAAATCAATATTTTATTTTTACAGACATAATGAATATGAATCAAGACCACAGCAAATCAGAAATACAATACCAGCACCATATTCAATAGTAGTATTATTCACACAATCTATTCGCATTAACCCTGGCCAGTGGCGTATCTAGGATTTGAGTGTGCATTTTCTTTTGGGGGTTGAAAAAAAAAAAATTGGGGTCCGGTCTGGTCGGCTCAAAACTTTAAATGACAAAACAATTAAAATCACACTATAAAAATGCTCAAATCATAAATTTCAGATTTTAAAACCGTAAAATTGAATTAAAAGAATACATTTTTGAGATTGAGACATTGCTACGGAGGAAGAAGTGCCGATTGCCGTGAATCAAGCGAGAGTCTTTTAGTAATTTTTTATTTTTAACACTCTGCACTCTTCTTCTTTCAAAAATTATAATTTACCAACCTATTTTTTGTTTGGGCTTTGGACTCTAGGCCCCCTGGGTGAGATCCAAATGCCATAAAAACCCAAGGTCAGATCAAAATCCCATTTAAACCCACCACAGCCCACAACCCGCCCCAGCCCTGCCCATGCCCTGCCCAGCCCAGCCCGCCCATACCCAGCCCGCCCATGCCCGCCCGCCCATGCCCATGCCCGCCCGCCCATGCCCAGCCCAGCATGGGAATTGAACCCATGACTTATTGTGAAAACTAACAACTTAACCACTACACCAGCCTACTGTTTGATACAAAATTTGCAATATATTCTATTACTATTGCGCCTAAATGAAACTAAGTAAAGAAAAAACAAGATTCTAAATCAATTTATAAAATTTTTGATTATTCCCAAAACATCAACTTTTTGTTTAAAAAAAAAAAAAAAAAAAACGAAAAACAAGATTTAAAAAAAAATATATAAAGTATTTAAATATTTTATTAGAAAAAAAATATAAAAGACCCAAAGATAAATTAAATTATAATTTTGTGCAATATCGAATTTTAATTTTACTTTTTTTTACTAGCACCCTCCAGTAAACTATTTATATAAAATGACACTATTTAAGTCCTTATTACCGAATTGTCATTATTTGCACTTATAAGACCTTTTGAGAGACTCATGAGTCTGCTATGAGACCTTGTAAATAGACCCTCATAAGTCTTATATGAGACATTTTTACATGTCTCATAAGAATTTACAAAGACTTTGATACAAATTATAAGACCTAAAAAATACACTTATGAGACATTTGAGAGACTCATGAGTCTGCTATGAGACCTTGTAAATAGACCCTCATAAGTCTTATATGAGACTTTTTTACATGTCTCATAAGAATTTACAAGACTTTGATAGAAATTATAAGACCTAAAAAATGCACTTATGAGACCTTTGAGAGACTCGTGGGTCTGGTATGAGACCTTTGTAAATAGACTTATGAGTCTGGTATGAGACAATTTACATGTCTCATAAGAATTTACAAGACTTTGATACAAATTATAAGACTTAAAAAATCACTTATGAGACATTTAAGAGACTCATGAGTCGGATATGAGACCTTTGTAAATGGCTCTCATGAGTCTGATATGAGACAATTTACATGTTTAATAAGAATTTACAAGACTTTGATACAAATTATAAGACCTAATTAATCATGTTTTTTAATGTAAAATGATATTTATTTTACAAATTTAATGTTTTTGTGAATAATCAAGAATTTCATTAATTGATTGGAAAGTTTTAATTGCTGACATTTATTTTGGCAAGAATGACACTTCTATTATTAAATGTTGTGAAACATTAATCAAGTTGTTCTAATATATTTTTAATATTAACTCTTATACCGAAAGTATAAGACTAGTTCTTCTCTTATACTTTAGATATGAGAGTAATTTTCTCACATTAAATCCCCATTTTTTAAAGAAATTATATACCTAAAATATAAGACTAGAATTACTCTTATATTTAAGGTATAAGAGTTATTTAGTTTATTTTCTTATAATTCTCATATTTTCAGTATATAATAGACTTAGTTGGTGTCATTTATGTAAATAAATGCCTTAACAGAAGGGTGATAATTAAAAACTTATAAAATATTATGAAATAATGTATTTTTGCAAATATAATTTAATTTATTTTTTAGGTCTTTCATATTTTTTTAATAAAAAGCTTTAGATATTTTATATTCTTAAATCATGTTTTTAATATTCTAACATATATTAAAAAAATTGTGTTTTTGTGAATATTCAAGTTTTTCATTAATTAATTGTAAAATCTCAAGTTTTGTAATTTAGTTTCGTCCAGATTTCAGTTAGTAATAATAAATATTGCAAAATTAGAAACAAGCAATGCATTGGCTTAGTGGTAAAGACATGGTTGTTATTGTAAAAGACCTAGGTTTGAAACTTGGGAACAACATTTTTGCTTTTAATTAAAAGGGGTGGCTGGCATTGAGTTCTGGATCCGGGGCGTGTGGGCGGGTCGGGACATCGGGCCTGGGCATTGGGCTTGGGGGCAGCCTGACCTGAGTAGTGTGTGATGGGTTTTTGGGCTTTTATGGAATTTTGATTTGGACAATGGGTGGAGGTGGACTTTTGGATCTCAGGTGGACTTTTATGGAATAATGATCTGGGAGAAGGGGCCTTGTGGAATTATGCCTTTTTTTTATTATTATTATTTATTTTTTATAACTACTCGGTAATTTTTTTCAAAAAATCTAGGGTGTGCAGCTGCCCACCCTGGACCTAGGCTAGATCCGCCCCTGACCCTGGTGAATGCGCCCACCAGCACCTCCCCACACAATCACACACCCCCGAAACGAAAACGATGCAGATCAACCACTTGAAAGATCACAAATCGATAGCGACAACCAGCGGAGTATTACCCTTTTCGACGACAAATTTCTTCAGAACTTTCTTGGAATGTTGACCAATCTCCACTCCACTTCATAGTCACCTTGGAACCCTCTAAACCCAAACTGACCTTGCTCATCAATATGCCCATGTCCATGAGACAGCCATTCTTGCTTTAGCTCAAGAAAACTTTTTCCAGCTTCATTCACTTCTCCTTCTGCATTAACCAAATGCGAATTCTCTCTGCTCATAAACAACTCCCAGAAACCCCACAACATTATACCTTCAACTGCAGGATGCGCAAAAGCCTCTCTTAACATCACTTCTAAATCATCCGCTCTAATGTATTCATTAGCAGATGATACATCAAGTTCAGTGAACCAGATTGGAAGTCCAAGAACTCCCAGTTGATCTAGAGCGGTGCTAACCACCGGATTATCTATATGACCTTGGATTCCTATCCCACCAACCGGAGCTCCTTGTTCTTGAAGATCGAGAATTTGCTCAATGTATCTCTCTGGGCATGATCTTGTATCGCATCCATCTTCTAGGTGATAAGGTAGCTGTGGGGTCCAGATGGTTTGCGGTCTTGAACATGTTTGCTCGAATATCTTTACCTAACCGATTCTGGTAAAAAGATCCGTGCAATATTTCGTTGTTCACATCATAATGCTTGAACTTGCCTTTGTATCGAGTGAGAAGGCTTGTGAGACGGTTTTGGACAGCTGTCGTTAAGTCAGTGTTGTTCAGAGCTTTCACCCATGGTTGAACTGTGTCTTCTACTTGCCAGAAAATGCAGTGACCACGGGTATGAATGTTGTGGATATCACACAAGTTTTGAAGCTCGTCGCGTCCTTATAGTTTAGTTTTCCTTGCTGAGATTCTGTCCAATACCACTTCAGCTCATTCCCAAAGATGGCCCAGTTGAATTTTTTTACAAAAAAGTCTTCATTGTCAATGTTTGTTCTGCTAATGCAGGTCCCGATTGGAAAACTGTTTTTTATTTGTCCTACTTTCACAAATGTGCCATTCAGGCTGCTAGAGTCTGACCCCGAGAACTTAGGACGATATCTCATCTGCATTGTAGAAGAGGATAACATTAAATCAAATTGTACTTTGAGTAAGATTAGCATGATAAATACTCCCTCCTTCCCAAAATAAATGATCTTCCCATTTCCCGTTTCTCACTGTCCCAAAATGATCTTCCTATTTCTACAATTTGGGCTCAAATGTGCATAAACACAACATACATGGCTAGTGAAGCAAGTGTTCATATCCTTAAAAAAATTTCAATAGTCAAATATGAAAAAACATATTGGGACGGAGGGAGTATATTTTTAAGGTTAGCAATTACCTTGTCAGTTTGTCGTTTTAAATGTTGAAACCTTGCCTGATGATCCACAGGGAAGATTTGTAGTCCAGCAACCATGAAAGTAACCCCTCCCTGAATATAAACCATCACTTTAGCAGCTTCCTTCTCAAGTCTAAATGACCCACCAACTTCATGCCACCTGTCATCATTAATCTCAGATTGACCGCCACTGACACACTGGCCATCAACCGAAATTGCAACATTCACATTCTGGGGATCATTTGCTCCAGACCCAATTCGAACCCATGCTGATACTTGGTAAGTGAGATATAATTTCAGTTTAGTGATCATCTAGGCCGGACCCATCCAGTTCTGAGTGTGATTAGTGGCGTGACTAGAGCGACCACTTAGTGGCACATAAGCACCAAGGGAATCTCTTGCCATTGGAGGAAGTATATGGGGTGAACCGGCTGTTACACCCAAATTACAACCATTGGTGGTTCCATCACTAAGGTTGCTGTTTGCTATTATATTAACCCCAAAATCTGCATTCTAAAATTGAAGTAATGAAATGTAAGTAACATAGAAATACTACCTGAAGTAACTTTATATGCAACCAACCTCAATAACTGGACGAGGAGACGGAGGGGATTTCTCTGCATGCTTTACAACGAAGCTGTTGAGGAGAATATCAACTCCGGCATCCGGACCTTCCAGATAAATTACAACTTTTGATGGGGAACTGTTCAGAAGAAACTGTACCCAATCTTTATCTGTTGCCTGCAGACTTCATAGAAACACAAGCTACCTTTAAGCAAGCTCAACCATGGTGGTGGAACTTTCTATATACAATGCAAGTGTGCACCAAGAGACAATGACAAACCAAAATATACTGCAATCTAGAATCAACTATCATGACATGAAGTTGTAGGCTATTTAAACAGAAAATTTACTCGTCAATAAGAAGAAGAATACCTGATCATGACAGTGAGCAAACTAGGGCTCAAAATGAGTGAGGATGACTACGGTTGGGGAGAGGAAGAATGCTAAGCATGAAAAGAAACCAAAACAAAACCACAAACAATAAAAAAAAATAGGGTCATTTGATACCTGCAGTCATATCCTTCAATTTCTCTTCCAAAGGAACAAAGTTAAAAGTTCCCTGCAAAACGGACATATTGCTAATTTAGTAAGCAAATGTTAGCCATTAATAAACCAGATGAAGTTAATTAAGTGAATTTCATAAAAATTAAATTGAAATTGGCAGACATCGCGTTGCTTGTTCAGTGAAGTGACAAATTTCAGATCAGCGGCCGTCGAAATTCCGGTATTAACAAACAGTCAGCTACGGCGATTGGTTTGCTTAGCGGAGAAGATGAGGGGATTTGGTTCACGCCTCGAGCTTCACTGTTGAAGATGGTGTTTTTACTGCGGATCAATCCAGATCTAAGGTGATATGCTACAAATTGCATTTGCCATCGGCTGACGCTTGTTACGGTGCGGGGATGTGAAGAACGACCACTTTCCACCCACCTCCCACTACCCGTCGTCACTGCCACAACCATTAATTCAACAGAAGCCCCCAAAACAATAGGCACAATCGCAATAACCTCACAAATTCAAGCAATCATAAATAAATATCCATAAAATTGAGAGAAATTACCTTCAAGCATGAAATTGTTTGTCAAAGGCTTTCTGAGAACAGATGTTACCTCAAGTGTTAGGTAACACCCCAGGTAACACACGCTGACGGACAGAATACACACACCCGAAAATATAAGAGTTTTGCAGCGGAAAAATAAATAGCACAAGAGATATATTTTTCTCAAGTTATATAAATATAACTTGAGATGCCTAAATGGCGAAAACTTTATAATCAATACCAATTACAAAGTCAAAAGGTTCCCTATAGCTAGTATGATATACGCTCTATGGAACCAAAATAAAAACAAAGTACAATGATCCTATCCTAGCCAAAACACACTCAAACCCGAAGTATTTGAGTGTGGAAAAGAGTGTATGGGAGGAAGGATACAAAGGAGCCAAGAAGTACTTTGTTCTTGTGCTATGGATGTGTGTAAATTTTGGCTTGTCTTCAATCTTCTCATCCAAGCACTATATATAGCCAACAAAGACTTGGAGGCTACTCAATAACACTGCCCAAGGCTGTTCTAGACGTGTGAGGGGAGGTGGAGATCATTTGCGAGCCTTATCTCCACAAAACAAGCTTGACTTGGTCTTCCTTCCTTGATTCTCTCAACCGAATTCTTCATGCCCAAGTCTAAGCTTCTCCTTGTTGTACTCCATGCTTCCAACGCCTTGTACTCCTTTATTTAATCAGCAATAAATACTTGGAATAAGTCTTCCCACGTTTTTATCATTTACCCACATGTTAAAGATGTTGAAAGTTATCCATAAATCACCATTTATGAATAACTCTTCTTTAATGCATTCTCCATGTATTTAGCTTTAATTTCCACCTTAATATAACCTGAAATATGGACAAAAAATACAGCCATCTAGACAATAATATTAGGACATTAGTATAAAAATTATTATGGAAAGAAATGTAAAACTATAACACATTTTTCGCCGGGTAGCACATGACTGCCAGCGATAACATCTGAGGTAACACCTCTGTTTACACTAACAATCTCCCCCTTAGTTTGTGCATTTCTTTCCAACCTCCTAAGTGATGGTACCTGTAACATATGTTAGCCATATACAGTATAACAGAGCATTTCACCAAAGATTAACTCCCCCTTAATCATGGAGTTAACCGAAACAACAAAGATTTACTTAATATACTAATTGTAAAGTAGAACCATGTTTAAAACAATTAGTAGTTTAAAACAAAAAGTAAATCAAAGTTTTAAAATCCACAAAACCACAAGTCATAAACCAAAGCATAACCACCAAAGTATTAAAGTTCTAAATTAAGAACTAAAATACAAATTGTTTTAAAAACCAAACCACCACAAACGAAAATTGTTTTTGAAACCATTCAAAAGTACCATAAAAGCCATTGGCAACATAAACATTTAAACAAGGTTATTCTTCTTCTTATTCTTGTTCTCCATCATCTGGCTCATCACTAGTACCAGCATCTCCAGTAACATCTTCAGCAACACGAGCTGTACCAATATCACCAATAGCATCAGTAGCAGCACTAGTACCAGCACCAACATCTCCCCCAGGTTGGTAAGAAATCAAATTAATGAAGTCGATGGTGTCTTCTTTAAATGGAGGAAGAAGGGGCTTTTCTTTTGGGTTTCTTGGTGGCGGAAGTAACACCTGAGACAACACCCGGTGACTCCTCTTGAGGTGCGGATTGGTTAGGGTTTTAGGAAGGTGAAGCCATTGTTGAATTTTGAAAGGTAGAAAAGGAGAATTTTTTGATAAGGGTTTTTGATTTGGGGAAGGTTGCTGAGATAGAGAAAAAGCGATGAAGAGGAGGGAGTATATAGGTGCGTTTGAGAGAGAAAGAGAGAGTAAATAGGGATAGGATTTTAGGAGGTTAAGGAATGTGAATAGGAGAGCAATTTAATTTAAACTTAACTCTTATCATCTAAATTAACTAAGACCCCTATTTTTACTCACATTTAAACAATCCTAATCAAACTCCACCTATTTACTTGCACACACAAAACCAACTCCCTACACATCCGTTTTATATATATATATATATTTAATATATAAAACGAAAAAGAAAAAATAAACAGTAAAAAAATAAAAAGATGGTAAAATAGAGAGTGCAACGATCTCCACAAAATTTAAAAGATGAATCCCTAAATTTTAGGAAGATTGTTCCAACTAAATTTTACCAAACTTAAAAGATTTGTTTAAGACTTTTTCAAAATTGTAAACTTTTTTTTTTTAATAATAAAAAGACTTTCAAACTTTGAAAACTTAAAAAACAAATCTGAGACTAAACTAAATAAAAAAAAAAAAAACGAATGTAGCACACACTAATGTGTTGATGGCAATGATGGTAACACTTAAGATAACATTCGTGATAAACATCCCTTATTGAATTTATATTAAGGCAATTAAGGCGAGATGGACCTCATTTTTGAACACATGAGGCAGAAATATGCTTTTATAATAAGCATTTGAGGTAAAACAAGCTTGCCAAAATAGAATACTTTAGGCAAAACAAATCTAGTAATTTAGATATTAAAAGCTTGTTCTTCATCTTCAAACACTTAAAAATAAACATGATTTACACATCTTTATCTACAAGGAAGCATCGTAGTAGTGAGCTCCGTGCCCCGAGTCCTTATAAAGTGTAAACATGTTTTAGTGATGTGTACCGTTCAAGTAGGAAACATTGTAGTGGCGAACTCCATGTTCCTAATACTTAGTACAAGATCACTAGATAATATCCCCCTTTGACAAGAGTGCATCGTCGCAGCGAACGCCGTGCCCCGAGCTACTAAGGAAATACTATAAGTGTTTTTAGCCTTTTTGCCTTTGAAAAAGATTAGTGACTTTGTCACTTTTGAGATTATAGGGAATGTTATCAATAATGTTACTTTGCATGTTATCCTACCATAACAAAAAGGTCAGTATGTGCCACCATCAATGGATAGAAAAGACTACCCATTGACAGATTGAAAACAGAAACATAAAAAATCAAGTTTTTTTTTTTAAATAAAAAGTAAAATATTATACAACAACAAAGATGATCCAAGGGGTTTAAACAAGACACGGAACAAGAGACTTCTTCAAGTTAGAAAATCTCTTATGGTTAAAAACTTGAATTAAATATTCATCTTTCAAAAAAATATTTTTAGAATCAAGCATAGAAAGAAAACATGAATGGTTTACCATGTCTCGATAATTAACCGGTTCCTTACCTCTAGTTTGTATCCCTTAGTCTAATCTCCCTATCACTTGGGATATAGGATGATTCTTTTGAATCTTCAACGGGGGAACTCTTCTGACGGGATCATCTACTCTATTGGAGTCCTCATTATTTTCATTTTCTGCAACTGGACTGACTTCGGATGTTATCTCTGGTGTTGCCTCAGGTGCGGTAACACTAGGGCCAACATCTGGTCCAACATAAATGTCAAATTCACTTTGAGGTTGTTCCATCTGTATCATGAGAGGATAATCACCTGGTTTATCTGTAACACTTAACAGATCGTCAAAAACAATGGTCACATATTCTTGAATAGTTCCCAAGCTTAAATTATACACTCGATATGCATGATTGTCTTGAGAATATCCAAGAAAAATTCATTTATCACTCTTAGAGTAAAACTTAGCTAAGTAATCCCAGTCTTTTAATATGAAACATACACACCCAAACACATGGAAGTAATGTATATGTGGTTTCTTCCCATTCAAAATCTCATAGGGTGTCATTGTTAAACCAGGTCTTAGAAAGACTCTATTTGAAATGTGACAAATCGTGATCAAAGCTTCAGCCCAAAATCTTTTTGAAATCCGTTTTGAAAATAACATGACACGGGCCATATCAAGCAATGTCCTATTTTTCTTTTCGGCCACCCCATTCCGTTGATGTGATTTTGATACCGAAAAATCATGGTTTATCCCCTTTTTCTTACAAAAAGTATAAAAGGAAACATTTGCAAATTCTTTTCCATGATTAGATCTTATACGAAAAATAGGTGAGCAAAACATGTTTTTGATTTTGGAGTGCAAGAGTTTAAATTTATCTAAAGTTTCATATTTTTCTCTTAGGAAATATACCCATGAAAACCTAGAGAAATCATCAACTATAACAAAAAAATATACCTCTTACCTCCCAAGCTTTCTACCTCGATTGGACCCATCAAGTCCATGTGCAAAAGCTGAAAACAATGTGTTGTCCCGAAGTGTTGCTCTTGGTGTTGGGCAGCACACTAGGTAACACGAGTCTCCTCATTTTTAAGGCAGTCTCCACAAACCATTTTGTTATTAAGATTCAGTTTAGGGACTCCTTTGACAGCCTCAAACTTGAAAATGTTCTTCAAGTTTCGATAATTGGCATGTCCAAACTTTTGATGCCACAATGTAGTGACATCTATTTTTGCCAAATGGCACACCTGTTTGTCTTGAACAAGATAACAATTGTCACTTGATCTAATTCCTGTCATCACACAATTGTTAGTATACTCAAAGACTTCACAAGTATTTTTGTTGAATTTTACCTTTAAATTGTCATCACAAAGTTGGCTAATACTAATTAAATTAGCAACAAGACCATCTACATGTAAGACATTTTTTAAGACAGGAAAACCAGTCACATTTAGTGTCCCTTTTCCTATTATATTGCTTTTACTTCCACCACCATAAGTTACACTACCTCCTTGAAAAGATTCATAGTCTTTCAAAAACAACTTTGTTCCCGTCATGTGATGTGAACATCCACTATCAAAGTACCATGATCCTTCAATATTTGTTTTTAAGGAAGTGTAAACAACATCGCATCTCAATTTAGACTTAGGTTTCCATGTCTTCTTTTTTGTGTTTTTGACCTTCTGACAGAATGTGTTATCTGGAGTGCTGGGTAACACTTCAGGTAACACAGAATAACTGGACTGTTTCTTTGAAAGAGTATTACACTTATTTTTAAAATGTCCAGAGGTGTGACTGTATTGACACACTTTTCTTTTGTCAGAAGAGTCATTAGAGAAAGAATTTTGATCAAAAGCACGTTCTTTCACAAAACATATTTCATGTTCATCACAACTCAAAGAAGAAATAATTTTATCTAATGATTCTCGGAAACCAATACCTGCTTTGAGAGGCTTACTCAAATTGAGAATCTCATCCAATTTGGATGATCCGGTGTTGATTTTCTTCAAGGTGGTTTCGGCTAAAGTCAATTTGGCCTTGACTTTCTCTAGCTCGGCATCCCTCTTGGATGCTTGAACTTCCAAGCGAGTCAAATAGGCCTTGAGTCCATCATTAATCTTGGTTAAAGTTTTAACCATTTTGTTCTCTTTCTTCCATTCCTTGAGCAACTCCTCATAAAGGTTCTTTAACCCAGCAATGAGTTCATCTTTGCTCAGCCCATCCTCTTGCGAACTTCCTGCATCAATGTTAGTGGAAACCATGAAACAAACATCGTTAGTTAAACTGAAATTGTTATACCTGACTGGTGTGGTCTCAGATGTTATCTCAGTGGACGTAACATCTCTGGTAACATGTTCAGTCTGCGAGTCACTTAGTGTGACAAACATGTTTGTTTGTTCTGGTTCTTCCTCCTGGACTGGTCCCTCATCTTCATTGTCACTCAGGGATACCCATAGGTTCTTTCCCTTCTTCCGTAGTGTGTTGGCACACTCGTTTGTGTAATGACCCCATCCCGAACAAGCATGACATTGAATTGAATCAATGTATTTGGGATCAGACCTTGATTGATCTGAGGATGCTCTACGCATAAGGGCTGACTTCTGAGTAGAAGGGAGTGTCCTCTTTGGCATCGAATCATACACCTTGGTTTGTTTCTCCTTTGCTTTTACCTGCACTTTTTCATTGTTAAACTTTTTAACCATAGCATTATATTTTCTAGCAAGTAAAGCAACACTGACATTTTCATCCAATTCTTCAAAAATTTCATCTTCATCTTTTGAAAAATCCGAGGATTGCACTTTTAAAGCAATATTTTTCCCCTTAGAAGCTTCACTTTGTTCAAGGAGATTTGACTCAAAAATTTTCAAAATACTCATTAAAGAATTGATGTCCATAGTAGAAAGATTGTGAGCTTCTTCAATAGATGAAACTTTCATATTGAACCTCTCGGGGAGAGTTCGAATAGCTTTTGAAACAAGTTGTTTGTTGGTAAAAGGTTCACCCAAAAGTTGACACTCATTTGCAATATCAAACAATTTTTCAAAATATAATGGAATAGTTTCATTTTCACTCATTCTCAACCTTTCAAATTTGCCAGTAAAAGTTCTAAGCTTATTATCACGCACACTACTATCACCTTCACAAAACCTTTGTAAAGTGTTCCATGCCTCCTGAGCAGTGGAACTATTTTGAATAAGTTTGAAAATATGTATATCAACCCACTAAAAAATAACATTAAGTGCTTTTTCATTGAAATTCGCTAGATTAATCTCTTCATTGGTCCACTCAGATTCAGGTTTGACTTGCACGTCACCATCTTCATCTGGAGGTAACATAGGAAGAGAGTAACCATTTGTTATAGATCGCCAAGCCCGAAGATCAATTGATTTGATATGCGAGCGTAGGCGGATCTTCCAATAAGAATAATTCGAGCAATCTAAAACAGGAAGACGTTTCTGATTGGGATTAGCAGGATCGAAAGCCATGACAAACTGGAACGAACCACTTAGTATGTCAAGTGACCGGGCTCTGGTGCCAATTGAAATTGTTTGTCAAAGGCTTTCTGAGAACAGATGTTACCTCAAGTGTTAGGTAACACCCCAGGTTACACACGCTGACGGACAGAATACACACACCCGAAAATATAAGAGTTTTGCAGCGGAAAAATAAATAGCACAAGAGATATATTTTTCTCAAGTTATATAATATAACTTGAGATGCCTAAATGGCGAAAACTTTATAATCAATACCAATTACAAAGTCAAAAGGTTCCCTATAGCTAGTATGATATACGCTCTATGGAACCAAAATAAAAACAAAGTAAAATGATCATATCCTAGCCAAAACACACTCAAACCCGAAGTATTTGAGTGTGGAAAAGAGTGTATGGGAGGAAGGATACAAAGGAGCCAAGAAGTACTTTGTTCTTGTGCTATGGATGTGTGTAAATTTTGGCTTGTCTTCAATCTTCTCATCCAAGCACTATATATAGCCAACAAAGACTTGGAGGCTACTCAATAACACTGCCCAAGGCTGTTCTAGACGTGTGAGGGGAGGTGGAGATCATTTGCGAGCCTTATCTCCACAAAACAAGCTTGACTTGGTCTTCCTTCCTTGATTCTCTCAACCGAATTCTTCATGCCCAAGTCTAAGCTTCTCCTTGTTGTACTCCATGCTTCCAACGCCTTGTACTCCTTTATTTAATCAGCAATAAATACTTGGAATAAGTCTTCCCACGTTTTTATCATTTACCCACATGTTAAAGATGTTGAAAGTTATCCATAAATCACCATTTATGAATAACTCTTCTTTAATGCATTCTCCATGTATTTAGCTTTAATTTCCACCTTAATATAACCTGAAATATGGACAAAAAATACAGCCATCTAGACAATAATATTAGGACATTAGTATAAAAATTATTATGGAAAGAAATGTAAAACTATAACACATTTTTCGCCGGGTAGCACATGACTGCCAGCGATAACATCTGAGGTAACACCTCTGTTTACACTAACAAAGCACAGATAATCTTGAACCTGAATTCAATAAATCGGTTCCTACCATTTCACCATCACAATTCCTTGAACCAAAAGAGTCGACCTTGTTTGAGGACGAACCACCGCCGTCGCCATGTCTGTAGTCGCCTTGTGTGTGTTGTGTGTTAGTGTGTGTCTGTGTGCGTGTGTGTCTGTGTGTTAGAGTGTGAGTTTGAAATTCAAATTTTGGAAGAAAGATAGAGAAGCGTCGGGTGTTGTATAGATGTCGTTTTGGGAGTTAAATTTTGTCTCAAAATACTTGTCGTTTCACTATTTTCAAAGCTTTTTTATTGCTCTATACCAATTATACCCTTAATAATGATAGTGAACTATCTCTTACCTAACCATTTAATTACCTAGGTAGTTGAATTATTTTAGGGGTATTTGAGACTTCTTCACATGCATTAATGAGATTTCTTAATAGGTGTGAAACACTCCCAAACGACATCTATTTTGAGACGGAGGGAGTATAGATTCCCTTTGTCTCAAAATAAATATCGTATTCTTTTTATATTGGTATAAAAGAATTTTGAGCAATAATTTTAAATTAATTTAATTATTCTAATGAAAAAATAAAATTTATTATTAATAATTAAATTAAAATAACTTAAATTTATTGCTCAAAGTTTTTTTTTACTTATGTTAAAAGAATACTTTATTTATTTCCCGGACACAACTAGAAAGACGCACTTTACCCACGGAATGTAGTGACAAACAAGTACCGTCAGTATTACTGACGGAAATAAAAAGATTACTGACGGAATATTTGGCTTTGTCAGCGCGGAAATTCCAATCGTTGGAAAAATCAATTATCGATGGATTTTAAAATTATCCACGGGACAATTCCGCTGAAAGTATCCACAGATCTTGTCCGATTCAAAATAACTTTCGTTTTTTAACATTTGCACAATTATTAAGAAAGTAAGTAAAATACCAATATTGCTCTTTCTTTTGACTTTCACAGAGCTCCACAAGATTGTAAGTGCACTTGTAAATACCACGATGCATTCCAATAATAAAAAAAAAAAGATCAATTCATACTATCAAGTAAGTAACTAGCACGAACTTGATAGCTTAATTTACTTTTTAAATCATATTTGAAACATTACACACCTTCTGTCCCAATATAATAGTTTATTTGACTTTTCTTAATATTTTAAGGTTACATGGTAAGTTTTTGAAATTGGTTGATTTGAACTCTTAATTTTAAAAATGAGACTAACTTTTTGAGACAAACAATGAGGAGAAAATGAGATTATCGTTTCGGGACGGAGGGAGTAATATGCAAAACTAAGTTAAGTAGAGATGTGCTTAACTTAGTACTCAAAGTAATAGACAATTGTAGACACCCCGCCTTGGACCTCTCATGTCCTGATTGCATACACATTCTGTGTCTTCCTCTTTTCTGTCAATTTTCGTTAACTTTCGTTACTTTCCGTTAAGTTCTCGACTTACCCTGACAGTCTTGGACTTGACTAAGTGAAAAAGTCAACCTTGAGTCTTTATTTCATTTGTTCTTGTTGACTTTGGTGATGTTCGTTAAGTTTCTTAATGATCTCGTTAGTTTTGGGACTTAACTACATAACAGGGTTAACTTTTGGGTTAAAATATGTATTTTCTGAAGATGGGACGAGCGCGCCTCCGGCCATCTTTGTGAAAGGCGCGCGCCTCCAATAGGGGGTGCGGGAGGAGCGCGCTTCCCACCTCTAGAATCTCAGATTTTGCCAAATTTCCCTCATTTTCTGATTTGTAAACTCCCAAGTCATTATGGCTTGGCTTGATCCGGGGAATAACCATTCTTGTCAACACAACCACCACCCTTACCCTATAAATACCTCTTGTTTCCACCATGGAAGGGGGGATCTTCTCTTTAACAAAAACTCTCTTAACACAACAAGAGAAAAGACTTTTCTTAACTCACAACTCTCACACACACACCCAAAAAACTTCATTTTCAAGGGTGGTTGATATAGACAAGTTTGGTTCTTCCCCACTCAAGCTAAGGTATTATCTTCTTCTAATCTCATATTACTTCTTTTTATTTAGACATTCTCTTCATCTTTTTACCTTCTCAATGGGTATGCAATCTCCATAAACGGAATACAACCAAAAGGCCACTTCACTATTGAAGTTTGGCCAAGGTTACATTCCCACATTTCAATTCCATTTTTACATTTAATTTCTTCTCTTAATATAATCGTTCAACATGTAATCATTTGACATTTAATCAATAAAAGTATTTTCTTTCATTTCCCCTTTCTTTTCATTATCCTTGTTAGCATAAATTACTACAATTAAATAGAAGGACATGTAAACATCAAGAACAACAAAAGTAGCAAGACCGGCTTAAGCCGGGCGGAGTGGGTGTTTAAGTACTTCCCACTCCGTCACCTAACCCACGAACTCTTCTCTTCTCGAATCTATGGTTTTCGTACAAAAATGTTATTTTTCTTAGGTTTCCTCGCGTTCCTCTAAAACGTGGGTGGCGACTCTTAAAATCAAGTAGACATCCTAGGTAATTCACGCGCTCTCGCCAAGCCGTGGTTCCCCGGGGTATCTAAAGTGGCGACTCTGCTGGGGACATAGAGGGTTAAACTTGCATTTTCTGCTTTTGGTGTTCTTTTATTCTGTTTTCTGGGCATTCTGGTAAAAAGGGTGGGAAACGCGCGCCTCCGGCCTTCTTGGCCTGAAGCGCGCGCGTCCGACCCTTATTACCAGAATCGCCCGCCTTCTATAATGTTCTTCGAATTTCATGTTTCTGTTCTAACAGTTTCTGCAGGGGAAAGTTACATAATTTGGGACCAGGGCAATCCCCTGAGTCCACAGTTTCTGACATTCTGACATGTACCCCAGATGCGCGCGCCGCCTATCTTCATGGTGCAATGCGCGCGCTTCCCATATCAATTCTCTGAGGCGCGCGCTTCTGGGTAAATTCCCAGAACATCATTCAGTGCCCAGAAACGGAACTGTGAACGGCACAGAAACAGAACAGAATGGACAGAATGACAGTGTGTGGGCACCGGGCCTGCACATAACTGATTTTATTCATTTTTTTTATTTTTATCGGTCACATGGGTGATTCGAAAGTTGTAAATATGTGTTTACTTGCTTATTTGTTTTTTTCTTTTCTTTGAAAAATAAAAAATAAAAAAAATTGTCAGTTGGCTTGACCTCACACTACATGTACATATTCTTATTAATTGCTCACAATCGAGTCACACAAGTCCAACCCAAAACCCGCCGAGGCCCGTCCTAGGAAGTTTCAAGCTCCACTCGACCTTGACTCTTCCGAAGCGGTAAACCTCAGCCCGTGGCGTAGTTCACGACTACATGCCGGGGTGACCTTTAAGCCTCTCTTTAGCCGAGCACAAGCCACACGATTCTTAGTTTAAGTTCTAACACTCCGTGACCAAGTCGGTTTTCATGTACCGAGATTTCCCTAAACTAATGTCATCAAATCATACATGCCGTTTCCAAGAGAAACAAACGGTTGTCATGGACGAAATAAAAATCCGTCCCCAAAGTGGTTATTATGGACGAAAGTAAAAAAATCCGTCCCCATGTATGCTTTATGACATTAATTTAGTTTAATCCCGACACATATAGGATTCACAAGCGTGGTGGAATCCGATGAGTATATGGGACCGCGAGAATGTCTATATACTAGTGTGACGATTCAACTATTTTTCTAGAAACCCCAAAAAGGACCACGTCCTTCCGACTTTGAAAATAATAAAAAAAAGTCATTTTTCTTTATGTGGTTTGAGTCTTTTCTCTTGTTCGTGGGTTAAATCATTTGATTCAAAAGGTATTTGTGGGGCCAACCTAAGATCAACTGTGTTCTCTCCATAGGTCCAATGGCTTCAAGCGGAAACAACAACAAGGGTGAGAATACTTCCGTGTCCAACGAAAGGATCTTCAACATAATAAGAGACACGGGGGAACAAATGGATAGACTTGTCGAGGATGCCCGCCGCAAGGATGATTTATGACAAGCCCGTCTTGATCTCGAGAGGAGAATTCATAAGGAAGAAGTGTCCGAACTTAAGGCCCGTTTACAAGAGTTCACCGACAACAAGGCAAAGGTAAACGGTAAGGCATGTTCAAGTGGCTCGCCTCTCAAAAGTCACAAAGGTTCTACCAACGACCGTGTCTACACTCCCCTCCAAGGCATGACCGTCACCAAGGCCTATGAAGATCTCAAAGCAAAGGGACAAATTTCTCCTCTCTAAGGGTACAAGCAACCACAACCATTGCGTCGCAACCATGCCCACCACAAGTGGTGTGACTATCACCTATGCAGCGGTCACCTTACCGAGGATTGCTTCTCCCTCCGCAACATCATCCAAGACTTGATTGACAATGGTGTATTTACCGTGGGTGAAGAGCAACCGTTAGAGAATGGCAACTTGCAAGAACTCATCAAGGAAGAGGCTCAGATTTGAAATGGGGTTTCAACAAGAGATCATGCTACAAGGTCGACAACAAAAATCTCCGTTTCTCTTTCTCTACCTAGTAGTAGGAATAAAAAAAAAGTCAAAAGTCCTCTTAAGTGTGCATTAATGTTTTCTCTCATCCTATGTTAAATGTTCGAGTCCATTGAGTCATCAAATAAAAGTCGTTCTTGTCCTCATACACTCTTCCAAGTTGTTCAATTAATTCTTGGTAAAATGATGAAAAAATGTCTAAACAAGTTTTGGAATGAAGACCATCGCTTGAACGCCTAGGGGCTAAACATCAACGACGGCATCAACAATGAAGACATCAACAACGACGAAATCAAGACAAAGAAAGGTGGAGCAACAATCATGAAGCAAAGTTTTCAAAAGGGGATAAAAAAAAATAACTCGCTAGGTTGAAATCCTCAAATAAACCTAGGCAAAAGTTAGAGCACAAAAAAAATATGATGAGTGAAAAAAATCCGCCTCAATCAAAGAAGTACAAGATCAACATCATTCCACCGATGATGGACGAAGCAACAACCATCTCGACGAATAGAGCATCCACAAGAACTACGGTGACCTGAGCCTCTACACTGGAGGAACATAGGCAACCTTCAGGTCCGGTCTCACGCAAGAAAGAAGATATGTTTAGCCCTAGCGCGTTATGGCTATCGGCCTTCATCCCGAACTTGTCAAGACATCTTTGTACGATTCATTTGCTAATGAATTAATCACCAAAAGATTGAACAACTTTCTTAGATTTGGAATCGCTTTCCGTTCCTTGTCGAGTCTAGGGGTTTCTCTTCTTTTTGCGATACTCCCAGTTTCTTGCAATCAAACTGGGGCTTTCTTTCTCTTCTCTCTTAATGACTTACTTGCCTTCGTGAGTCATTCAAAAAAAATCTATACATACACGAAGTCAATACTAGGGACACTTCCTTAGTCGAGTCAATGTCATTCATCTTTAGTGACAAGAGGTCTTCACCGCAAAATCACATATGTCTCATCCTCCGCTAGAGTCAATGCACACTTCCTCATTAATCGAGTCAAAATGAAGACGCGAAAGAGATGCCCGCTAGATTGAAAACCCGAAAGGGCGGTCTAGGTAAAAAACAGGGTGCGTTATAAAAAAAATGAGAGAGTGAGAGAGAGAAGGGAAAGAGAAATGGAGATCTCCAGCCTCTAAAGAAGACAACTGCACAAGTTCTACATTGGGTCTCCTCAGCAAGTCAATCCCCACCGAGCCAACTTTGGAATTGCAAAAGGCTTGACGAGATATGGCACCATCAAAGGTCATTTTGGGTTATTGAAAGATTGTTCTTTCAATGTGCATCTTTGGGCTCATGAGAAAGAAAGCCCATGGTAACCAAGATCCGTCCGAGAACGAGCCTATCATTGAAGGGGTACGAGGTTGCACAAAATAATCCCCAGCTAGTCAGTTGGTTTGGGCAGCGAGCAACAACATGTAATTCAAGCTTCTACAAGCATGTCCCTCTAAAGTATGCCGAAAGACTCCCGAGAATGGAGTAGCTCTTGCCATGTCCCCTTGTGTTTGTTCCCCCACACGAGGACGAGTCTCTTGTTTTGCTCAACAAGTGATGACGCCCTAGGGGCTATATGACTCGAGAAAGAAAACTTCTCTTGCTTCATTTGACAGTTAATGAGCCCTAGGGCTACGCTCAAGAAAGATGTGTGAGACTATCCTCAAAGTCTCTCAAAAGGAATGTCGAGAAGCACCTTCTTGTCATGTATACTCATACTTGTTCCCCCGATCAAGGATAGGCCCTTCTCGTTCCACTCCTAATCAATGGTGTCACTCTAGGGGATACGATCAAGTTTTAAAGGCTCCCTCGGCAAAAAGAAATTCACTTCAGTATCCCCAGTGGAGTCATGTGCAACATTGGAAGCTTCCTCAATTCGGCACCGAAGGTCTCAAGGGGCTTCGTAATCTACAATCTTTTGGGCTACGGCATTACAGTGATACAAGCAAAGGGCAATATTGGGGCTTCGCAACCGACAGTCTTTTAGGACAACAATGCTCAAGCAATGCAATGAGGAGAAGTCTTATATTAAAGAGATCAAGCTTCAAGGGTCTCCCAACACCTCAAGTTAAAGGTCTCTTGGTTTTAAATGAAGGCTCCGATGTTATGAATGAATTTGATAATTTTTGTTAGAACTTACAACGAGATCATGAAGGAAGTCTTAGAGAAAAGGAAAAGGATTCAAGGAAATGCCAATATGATAACTCGACCAGAGTTACGGCCAATTCCAATGTTTCTGCAAGTACTAAACCCCCTTCTCCAAGATCAAAAGCACAGGCTGCACACGAAGATCCGTTATTAGTTCAACTCAAGAAGACTCAAGAAAACATACCGTTTGAGATTTTATCACGCTAAGGCCTTATCTTCCACAACAACATCACCATCTCTCACGACTTTGAATAAGGGCTCCAATGTTATGAATGAATTTGATGATTTTTGTTAGAACTTTCAGCGAGATTATGAAGGAAGTCTTGGAGAAAAGGAAAAAGATTCAATATGCTAAACTCACGTGACTGGGTTATAGCGGGAAATGCCTCGGCCAATCCCAATGTTTCTGCAAGTACTGCACCCCCTTCTCCAAGATCAAAAGCACAGGCTGCATCCGAAGATCCGTTATTAGTTCGACTCAAGAAGACTCAAGAAAACGTACCGTTTGAGACTTTATCATGTCAAAACCCTATCATCCGCAACAACATCACCATCTCCCACGAGACATTTCCTGAAGATTCTACTGCATTTTCAACATGGACCCTCCGCCACTTGGGTACCAACCACAAAAAAGGGCCATTCATATCCAAACAAGAGAAAGATCACTTTCATGAGTTCTACCCAATGGTGCATCTGCTCTCAATACAATGCCAAGATAAGTTGGGGCTTCACACTGAAAGGTCTTCATATCCCGCCATCTACAAGCTCGCAAACAACAAGCCCACGACACTTGGGGCTTAGTAATCTCTCGAAGCTTGTATCAATGATCTTCTCTTGGAGCTTGCTCACGTCAACAGCAAAAGGCGATTTATTTGAAAAGGTCAAGAGTCGATTCATCTTGGGGCTATGCAAGTCTCTCATAGTTTGGCATCAAAGGCATTCTAGGGGCTTTACAATCAGCAACCCCTTATCTCGGCATCGAATGTCTTTTGGAGCCCTATAACTGACACATCTCTTGGGGCTAGAAATCACTTTTCGTTGGGCACAACGGCAACGACGACAGAATTCAAGCAAGGCAATCCGGACTTCGGTCAAACATGACTTGATCTTAGGTTGGCATTACAAACACACAATGGTCAAAATGGTTCACCCATGAACTAAAAAAAAAAAAAAAAATTCTCACATGTGTGCATACTCTTTTCCTTCCTTTTTTTTTTAAAAAAAAAAGGATTTTTCTTTTTCTTTTTCCTTGTCCCCTTACTTGCGCAAAAGTATGTGTTTCATTTTTCTTTGTTCCTAGCATTCCTCCCCAGCACTCTCCATCATCCTTGAACTACGCTGGTCTGATTCTCTTAAAGGGATACGTAGGCAGCCTTTTGGCATGACCAACCCATCACCCAGAATACCATCTCACCGACACTCCATCAAATGCAAAAACAATTCATCATCACCAACATCATCATTCTCCATCCAAAGCAAGAACATTCTTCATCAAAAGCGTCAAGGCATCCACCACCACAACACTTATCCATCCAACGGCAATGGTAAGTGAAGGTATGAATACATCCGAGGCTTTCCTCAAATCACACCGCACACAAAATCACTTTCTCCATTCTTACAAAAATTCTCTCTCATGCAAACTGCCTTCAAATCACATCACACCACAAGCACAATTTCTCTCATAACTGCCATTTCACATCTCATACATGTCACAAGCACATATACCTGCAAAGCACACACTTAACAGGTACCACCACAAGGTCAACAGCATCTGCAACTCAAGGCACTTCATCCCCAGCAGAAAGTGATCCGCCATCAACTACGCCTGCATCCCACAGAGTCAAACAATTACAGTTCAATGACAACAACTCGGTCCATGGTGAGCCGCAAAATCACCACCTTTCCATCAAGCAACACAACAATATCACATATAGGCAGACGGAGCCTCGGTTCCCGCCATTCACAAACGGATCCCGCATCAGCAAACGGATCCCGCTTCAGCAAACGGATCCCGCATCAGCAAACGGATCCCGCTTCAGCAAACGGATCCTGCCATCAGCAAATGGATCCCGCATCAACAAATAGATCCCGCATCAGCAAACGGATCCTGTATCAGCAAACGGATCCCGGTTCAGCAAATGGATCCCGCCATCAGCAAACGGGTCCCGCTTCAGCAAATGGATCCCGCTTCAGTAAACGGATCCCGCTTCAGCAAAACGGATCCCGCCATATCCTTTCTTTATCAATAAATCCGCTCACACAGGGAGCGCACTCCTATCCTTCGCAAATTTCAAATTCATGTTTTATCGAGTCTTTGTTTTGTCTTGTCAATGTCCTCGCCGGTTGTCTTTCTTTCGTCGACGCGTTTTGCTTTACAATCCACGTCGCCGAGGGGATCTGTAGACACCCCGCCTTGGACCTCTCATGTCCCGATCGCATACACATTCTGTGTCTTCCTCTTTTCTGTCAATTTTCGTTAACTTTCGTTACTTTCCGTTAAGTTCTCGACTTACCCCGACAGTCTTGGACTTGACTAAGTGAAAAAGTCAACCTTGAGTCTTTATTTCATTTGTTCTTGTTGACTTTGGTGATGTTCGTTAAGTTTCTTACTGATCTCGTTAGTTTTGGGACTTAACTACATAACAGGGTTAACTTTTGGGTTAAAATATGTATTTTCTGAAGATGGGACGAGCGCGCCTCCGGCCTTCTTTGTGAAAGGCGCGCGCCTCCAATAGGGGGTGCGGGAGGAGCGCGCTTCCCACCTCCAGAATCTCAGATTTTGCCAAATTTCCCTCCTTTTCTAATTTGTAAACTCCCAAGTCATTATGCCTTGGCTTGATCCGGGGAATAACCATTCTTGTCAATACAACCACCACCCCTACCCTATAAATACCTCTTGTTTCTACCATGGAAGGGGGGATCTTCTCTTTAACAAAAACTCTCTTAACACAACAAGAGAAAAGACTTTTCTTAACTCACAACTCTCACACACACATCCAAAAAACTTCATTTTCAAGGGTGGTTGATATAGACAAGTTTGGTTTTTCTCCACTCAAGCTAAGGTATGATATTCTTCTAATCTCATCTTACTTCTTTTTATTTAGACATTCTCTTCATCTTTTTACCTTCTCAATGGGTATGCAATCTCCATAAACGGAATACAACCAAAAGGTCACTTCACTATTGAAGTTTTGGCCAAGGTTAGATTCCCACATTTCAATTCCATTTTTACATTTAATTTCTTCTCTTAATATAATCGTTCAACATGTAATCATTTGACATTTAATTAATAAAAGTATTTTCTTTCATTTCCCCTTTCTTTTCATTATCCTTGTTAGCACAAATTAGTACAATTAAATAGAAGAACATGTAAACATCAAGAACACCAAAAGTAGCAAGACCGGCTTAAGCCGGGCGGAGTGGGTGTTTAAGTACTTCCCACTCCGTCACCTAACCACCGAACTCTTCTCTTCCCGAATCTCTGGTTTTCGTACAAAAAGGCTATTTTTCTTAGGTTTTCTCGCGTTCCTCTAAAACGTGGGTGGCGACTCTTAAAATCAAGTAGACATCCTAGGTAATTCACGTGCTCTAGCCAAGCCGTGGTTCCCCGGGGTATCTACAACAATCAATTAACAGAGAGAATTAAGCCTAGTTATTTTCAACTACAGCTCACCTATGACTAAGAGATTTACATAAGAGAGGAAAGTGTACTCTTTCCTAACACTCCCCCTCAAGTTGGAGCATGAAGATTTCGAAGGCCCAACTTGCCAACAAGATATTCAAATTGTGCTCGACCCAAAGCTTTCGTGAGAATATCTGCCAAATTATCACGGGAAGGAACATAGACAGTATTGACCGCACTAGCAAGTAATTGTTCTCGAACGAAATGACAGTCAATTTTTATGTGTTTTGTGCGTTCATGAAAAACAGGGTTCGAAGCAATATGCATTGCAGCTTGGTTGTCACACATGAGGCGCATAGGCTGATGGTGGAAAACCAAAAGAGAAGCCAAGAATGATTTAAGCCACTTAAGTTCACATGTGGTGACTGTCATAGCACGATACTCGGCCTCTGCAGATGAACGAGAAACTGTAGCTTGTTTCTTTGTCTTCCATGAGATTGGAGAGTGTCCAAGAAGAATAAAATAACCCGTTACTGAACGTCGAGTAAGAGGGCATGCAGCCCAATCAGAATCAGAGTACGCATGTAACTGTAACTCGCTATCTGCACGTAGGACCAAACCCTTACCAGGGCTGCCTTTGAGGTTGCATAATAATAAACGGTAAGCAGCGTCCATGTGTTCTTGCCTTGGTGCTTGGAGAAATTGTGCGAGGACATGTGTTGGGTATGCTTATCTCTTAACCCTCCTAATTTTGTTAGAATTGATTGATACCATCACCTAAGAATATTCTATGGACTTTAGGACCCTATGTAAGAAGTCTTATGACTTCAATTTTTAGCTAAGTCCATTTTTTAGTATAGGCTTAGAATATAGGACTTGGAGCGAAAATGAATGATCTAAGCAAGACTGTGGTCACTGCGCAGGACTTCTCTGCGCAGTACACCACTGTGCAGGTCTCTCCTGCGCAGCATTATATCTTGCTCAGTTTTCAATGCATTCAGATCACCTAACTTGGAAACCGCTCAGAAGATGCACGCTTATTAAAAATGCTAAGGTGTGCAGAATCGACAAAGCAAGCACACTCAGCAGATCCAATGGTGGAGACGCGCTCAAGAGAGATATTTCAAATGAAGACAGCTGTCAACCTTCTAGAAGAAGATTTTAAATTTGGTCTTCATGCTCAGTCTCCAACGGCTCTAAATCACCTGCGCACCAATCATATTGTGCCAGGTCATCATCTTTAATCAGAGCCCCCAACGGCTATAAAGGACACCTGCGCTCCAATCATATCGTGCCAGCTCATCGTCCTTGCTCAGAGCTCCAACGGCTAGTCTTAAGCTCTCTGCTATAAATAGCCAGCTCATCTTCATTTCCAAGTTGCTAGAGTTTGTGCTTTCATAAGTATCCTTGAAGTTAAGAAGATTGCTGCTAATATTCCCAGATTCAAGATAAACCTTCAAACCTTCATACCTTCAAACTCCTGCCCAGATCTTAAGCCTTTTCACCAGAATTCTTCGGGCTCTTCATCTCATAGATTCATAGAGCCCAGAATTTCTGTCACACACACACCTCTTGAAGCTTCGATCATTTAGATCCTACTTCTTGAGATACACCGGTTTAGTCTAGGATTTGTTCTTCATAGAATAGATTTTGATTTGAGTTTTGATTCATTGTAATCTTGTAAAAGCTCCTCACATCAATATAAATCTCTCCATTAAAAAATCCAAGACTAACCATCTTGGTAGAGGACATAGATCTTTCATCGATCGAACCTCTCCAAATAGCTTGTTCTTTATTCTCGCTATTTATTTCCTGCTTAATCATTTCTGAATTACTGCTTTGATCTTATCAGATTGCTATTATTGCTGCTGTGTTTGTTATTGCTTATTGCCTTAGAATCCTTTTTATCCAACACTTTAAGCCAAAACTTAGCGCGTGCGTTTTTATCTCTGCGCAGACTTTTCCTGCGCAGTAGCTGCTTAAACTTCCGCTGTGCATTTCACACTCTCACTGTGCGCTATACTTAGCTTATTTGAGAACTGTGCGCATAAGCCATTGATTTGCAAAAGGGTTTGAAAAGAATTTTAAAACGCTATTCACCCCCCCCCCCTCTAGCATTTTTCATACCCTTGTTGCCCCTTTGGGACCAACAAGTGGTATCAGAGCAAACACCCTCATAAAACTTGTTTTGTTTTTCAAGCTTAACAGCTTGGGTGCCGATTCAAGATGGCTTCAAAATCTTAGGCAATGGCTAACTATTCACATGTTCCAGTGCTGAATGAAGATCACTTCGAAATCTAGAAGCACTGCATGCTCACTCATTTTTCTTCTATCGACGAGATCCTCCATGACATCGTTCTTGAAGGACCCTACATCCCTATGAAGGCTAATCCTGATGCTGCTACCAACAAGGATAATCCCACAATCAAGAAGGCCAAAGAGGAATGGACTGATGAAGAAAAGAAATGGGTTGGCTACGATGGAAGAGCAAGAAACATCATTCTTAGCACTCTAGACCTCTCCACGCACAATCAAATTGTGAGCGGTGGAACTGCAAAGGAATTATGGGACGCTATTGAAGGATATGTGAATGGAGATAAAGTAAGCAAGGTAAACAAAAGATTTGTGGTGCAAAGAAAATTCAACTGCTTCATGAGAAAGGATGGTGAAACCTTGAGACAAACTTATGATCGCTTCTGTGCTGCTGTAAACTCTTGTAAATCTCTTGGAACTACCTTCACCAATAAAGAAGTAAATTCTCAATTCTTAGATGCGCTAGGTTCCAGATATGTGCACAAGGCAAGTCATCTAGAAGATTCTGGATTTCTAGATACTTGGCCTCTGCGCAGGTTAT
Organism: Campanula takesimana; assembly: GCA_026119855.1. Lineage (NCBI taxonomy): Eukaryota > Viridiplantae > Streptophyta > Magnoliopsida > Asterales > Campanulaceae > Campanula > Campanula takesimana. Next base: position 114,135 of record JAOWBW010001419.1, read on the forward strand.
ACGCTAACTTAAAAGTGTATGAGCTAAAGCTTGATCGAATCGACGAAACTGAAGGCAAAGGAAAACTTGTTTCCTATGTTGCGCAAAAGGAACCTGCGCCTACTCAAACCTCAGACAAAGTCTCTACTTCCTCTTTACTTGAAATGGATGATGATGATTTTGCTATGCTCGTTAAGCGATTCCAAAAATTCAGGAAATTCTCTAAACCTGGATCCTCGAGCAAACCACCTGCTAAGTTTTCTCGAGGCAGAGATTCAAAGAAAGATGATGACTTGGTTTGCTACAACTGCAGAAAGCCCGGTCATTTTTCTTCAAAATGCCCTACTCCAAAATTTGAGTACATGAAGAGGAATACTGCGCAGAAATCATCAAAGCTGCGCGGAATGATTGCTGAAGAAGGCTGCGCAGAAAAGGAACTGAAGACTTGGATAGAGACTGACACTGAAGACAGTAATGATGATGACTCTGAGGATGGACTGCTTTGCTTGGTGGCTAATGCTGATGCAGATAACGATTCAGACAATTATCCCGATACGGACACAAAGGCTGCGCCAAGGACAATTCAGAAGAAAGGCCCCACTATCACAGAACTGGTGGAAATGGGACATCTGACTCCAAGCAGACAGAATGGCAAGTATATATTTGCCAGATCAGACCTATCAAAGAAATTTGAAATTCCACCTCCGCGAAAAGAATCTCTTGAAATTCCTGCTGAAATTGTAATAGAAAAGGACGACTCTGCTGCTGAGCGTGAGTCTATTTTCAATCAAGCTGAAAAGGTAATCAAGAAATTTAATTCTATGAAAGAAGCAGTGGACTTATTAATTGGAGAAATTTCACAGCTTAAGACGGAGAGAACTCTTTTAAAATCTGAGATCACCCTCCTTAAGGAGCAGATTAAGAGCATGACTCCTCTTACTGAAAAGAACCGTTTTCTTACAGATCAAAATGCGCTATTTAAAGTAAGAAACGAAGAATTGGCTGCTCAAGTAGCTGATCTCACAAAGATCACTGATGAGTGGACCAAATCTCGTGTCACTATGGACCAAATTCTAGAATCCCAAAAAGCCAGTGGAGACAAGGAAGGCTTGGGGTTCTCAACTAGTGATAACTTTAAATGCGTAGTTTGCTCTGAAAAGGAAAAGGAGTTTACACCACAGCAAACTATTGAAATTCCTAAAGCAAAGCATTCTGCTTCAATGGGTAAAGAACAAGAGAAAGTCCAGAGACAAAATTTCCATTATGTCTACCCAAAGAAGCAAACTGGAAAAGCCAAGGGTAAGGCTAAAGTTGAATCTGCGCTTGACAACGCACCTTTTGATATTTGTTGCGCTTCTCCTTCGAATGTCAAATCTACGCATAAGGGTCATGCGCATGAAAGCCATGCGCCTCAACGCCAGATGCGCATACTTAAGAAACGCGCACCAAAACTTTAAAAGATGGTGTTTGTCAAAGCTAGTTCATCTGCTCCAGTAAAGAATGCCGCGCCAAAGAAAAGTAGAGAGCTTGTAAAAACCCAATCTATAAGTGGCTTTCATCATTGTGTTGTGTATGATGGTTTAGGTCACAAGGCTGCAGAATGCCTTTTGCGATTTGCTCCTAATGCCAAGGGATGTAAAAATCCTAAGATCAGACAGGAGTGGGTTGTCAAAAGTTGCTAACTCTAGGACCCAAGAATAAAGGGGACCTGCGTTTTTAATGTCTATTTTTCAGGTCTCCTGCTTCACTGCGCACTCCTCACAAGCTAAAGCACACGTATGGTACCTCGACAGTGGATGTTCTAGACACATGACTGGAGATGTCACCGCTCTTGAAGATGTGCATGAAGGAAGAGGTCCCTCAGTAACGTTTGGAGATAACAACAAAGGGCACATAGTTGGATATGGAAGAAACAGAAAAGATAAAGTATGCATTGAGAAAGTTGCGCTAGTAGAAGGACTCAAGCACAACCTGCTCTCCATATCACAATTCTGCGATAAAGGTTTGGAATGTCACTTCACTGCAATGCACTGCTATATCAAAGATGGCATATCCGGACTAACTTTGCTCACAGGGACTCGTAAGACTAATGTTTACATTATTGATCTTACTGCTATAGATAAGTGAAAGCAGCTGGCTATGGCATAAGCGCTTAAGTCATTTGAACTTCAAGTATTTGGCTAAGCTAGGAAGGGAAAATCTTGTCATAGGACTTCCCAAAGTACCTGACCATCATAAAAGAAAATGCGCAGCATGCCAGCTCGGTAAACAACCTAAGCAGTCTTTCTCCAGCAAGATTGCCTCCTCAACTTCCAAATGTTTACAACTGCTTCACATGGACTTGTTTGGACCGGTTACCACCGCGAGCATTGGAGGAAACAAATATACTTTAGTTGTGGTGGATGACTACTCAAGATACACATGGGTCGAAATGATGATATCCAAAGATGACTGCTATGATATCTTGACTGAACTATTTCGAAAGCTCCAAACTCAAAAGGAAAACGACATCGTGAGCGTTAGATCAGACAATGGAACTGAATTCAAGAATAACGGTGTTGCTCAATACTGCGATGACCATGGAATTGATCACAATTTCTCTGCTGCTGGAGTTCCTCAACAAAATGGCGTTGTGGAAAGAAAGAATCGCACGTTGATTGAGGCTGGAAAAACCATTATAGCTGAAGCTAAGCTTCCAAAGTATTTCTGGGGAGAAGCTGTCAACACTGCTTGCTTTACTCAGAATAGATCCCTCATCAACAAAGCCTATAACAAGACTCCATATGAGCTATGGAGAGGAAGAGCGCCCAACATTGCTTTCTTCAAGATTTTTGGCTGCAAATTCTATATCCTCTACAATGGCAAAGATCATAGAGGTAAATTCGACGCCAAAGCAGATGAAGGTATTTTCGTTGGGTATGCCAAACACTCTAAAGCTTTTCGTGTTTTTAATAGAACTACTCTAGTAATTGTAGAATCGGTACATGTTACTTTTGATGAGCATTCTCTCCTTGAGCCATATTTGGCTCCAAATGATTCTGATGATTCTGCTGAGAATGTTGAGACAGGTACGCAGTCACAAACTGCACCTGCGCAGAATGATAACCAAGATAATCAAAGTCAGAATCAAGCTAGTCCATCTCATGCGCCAACGACAGATGCTGCGCCAGAAGTTACAACTCCTGATGCGCAGACACCCCCTCCTGCGCATGATGTTTCTCCACTTCAGCAAATCACCTTTGATGACCTTGATGCTGGAGCTAATGAAGTACCTATTGAAGATCTTCGTATTCCTACTACTCAACCCAACTTACCTCCTGAGGTTCGTGAAGTTAGAGATCATCCAACTTCAAACATCATTGGTGATCTCAATGTAGGGGTTCGTACTAGGAGAGCATCAAATTTCGATGATGAATATCACTCCTTTATCTCTCAAATCGAACCAAAGAAGATTGATGAAGCGCTCCAAGATTCAAGCTGGGTTACTGCTATGCAAGAAGAGCTTAATCAATTTGAGCGCTGCAAAGTTTGGACCTTAGTACCCAGACCTCATGACCAAGGAGTTATTGGTACAAAATGGGTATTCAGAAACAAGATGGATGAGAATGGAAGCATCACCAGAAACAAAGCAAGGTTGGTTGCGCAAGGCTATAGGCAAGAGGAAGGAATCGATTATGATGAAAATTTTGCGCCTGTAGCAAGACTAGAAGCTATCAGAATTTTCTTAGCTTATGCCTCTCACAAGAAATTCAAGCTTTATCAAATGGATGTGAAGAGAGCATTTCTCAATGGAGAACTCCAAGAGACGGTCTACGTGGCTCAACCTCCTGGATTTGAAGATAGCAGATTTCCAAATCACGTCTTCAAGCTTCAGAAAACTTTGTATGGACTTAAGCAAGCACCAAGAGCATGGTACGATACTCTATCAAAATTCCTGCTAGAGAAAGGCTTCAAGCGCGGTAAAATCGACACAACTCTTTTTATTGCTAAGTATAATGATCATTCTTTACTTGTTCAAATTTATATCGATGATATTATATTTGGTTCTACTAATGAGTTACTTTGTAAGCGTTTCGAAAAGCTCATGAAAAACAAGTTTGAAATGAGCATGATGGGAGAACTCACATTCTTCCTCGGACTTCAAATCAAGCAATTGAATGATGGCATCTTCATAAATCAAGCCAAGTACACAAGGGACTTAATCAAGAAATTTGGACTTGAGAATGCTAAAGCATACGACACTCTAATGGCTACGGGCAATAAGCTTGATAAAGACTTGAAAGGTAAAAAAGTTGATCAAACTTTATATCGAGGTATGATTGGCTCTCTACTCTACCTTTCTGCAAGTAGGCCAGATATTATGTTTAGTGTTTGTGTCTGTGCGCGCTATCAAGCGGACCCTAGAGAAGCGCACTTAACAGCTGTTAAACGCATTATTCGTTATCTTTCTGGAATTATTAACCTTGGACTTTGGTACACCAAAGATTCGAATTTCGATTTGCTAGGTTATTCAGATGCAGATTACGCAGCATGCACAATTAACAGGAAGAGCACAAGTGGAACTTGTCATTTCCTTGGAAATCGACTTGTTGCGTGGGCAAGCAAGAAACAAGCAAAAGCTGCTGTGTCCATCTCCACTACAGAAGCTGAATACATTACTGCTGGAAGCTGTTGCTGCCAAATCCTATGGATGAAGCAACAACTAGTGGATTATGGAATTAATGAAGGAAATTGCCCAATTTTCTGCGACAATATGTCCACCATAGCAGTCTCCAACAATCCTGTCATGCATTCAAAGACAAAGCACATCGACATCAAATATCATTTTCTCAAGGACCACGTGGAAAAAGGAAATATACACTTAGAGCACGTGGGCACATATAATCAAATTGCGGATATCCTCACAAAGGCTCTTGACGCAAAAAGATTTGTCTTCTTGAGAGGAGAAATGGGTATGCTTGAACTCAGCTAACTTGTCCATATAATTTGTCAATACTAATGTTTTTGTGTTTGCTTGATAAGTTCTTAAAGGTTAAGATTTCATGCATCTACGCAGACACTGCGCAGTAAGTTAATGCGCATGAAAAATTAAGCTGAGATTTGAAGAATCTCTGCAAAATATTCGCTCTGCGCAAAACAACATACGCACTTCTAAGTGGAGCGCAGGTAAATGTTCTATTCATTAGATTTTACACATAGGTCATTGACTGAAAAGTCAACGCTTAGTCACAAGGGTACTTGTGTAATTTAAATTTTCCCGCGCCTTTATTTTTGAATTTTCTTGGGAAATTACCTTTTTACCCCTGCGCATGTCCCATTGTCATTTAATGCAAACTGCGATTAATGACAGCGCACCTTGTGAATGTCTGCTCACCATTTAATGAGGAAGGTGATGCGACAGCCGTCAGCCTCTCTTCGCTGACACGCGCGCGCGCAAAGACTGCGCACGCGCGTCCCCCATTCGGCCACATCACCCTGCTAACGTGCGCACGTCCTTTCACTGACTCAGCATTTATGAGGAAGTCGACTTGACAGTGACCGGCTTAGGACTTCACACTCACGCACGCGCTAGGCCTGCGCACGCGCGCATCCGGTTGGGCCAAGTCATCGCAGCACGTGCCCCACTCCGCTTTTTCACCAACTGTCCTTGCGCTGACGTCACCATTTTTCCCTTTTTGGTATAAACCGTCTGCGACCTCTCTCCTCTCTCTTTACTACTCATTTTCTTTCCTTTCTTTGACCTTCATCTTCTCCAGATTTCATCTTCCCAAAACTTCCTTTTTCATCTACATCTCTTTCTATATCAATGGATCCTAAGAAGACTTCAAAAAAAATGCCCGAAATCATTCTCTCTTCTTCATCTGAGGACACTTCTTCCACTTCTCGCTCTGGGTCTGAACAAGAACAACCTCCTCCCCAGCCCGTCGTCAAAGATATGGTATGATTTCTTTCTCTGTTTTTTTTTTTTTTTTAATTTCCGCCATTGTTAGGGTTTAAAGCTTTACAAGCTTCCCTTTGTGATTGTGTGCTTGTTTGTTGATCATTTTTGAAATCGATTGGTGTGTTGTGTTCTTTTCTCCCTGATCTACTCTTTCATGTAATTTATTTCATGATCAATACTCTTTTTAAGTGATTTCTGCAAAATTTTCTGTCCAAAAACCTCCATAGCAGACGAACGATTATTCTGATTTTCTGGGTTTGTTTTAATGTTGTTGTCTATATTGTTTACATGGTTGACTTCGTCCTGTTCATGTGGTCATTTCGATGTATTTTTTTGGATTTGAACATCTTTTGATTTTTAGTGTTCTTGATGTCCATGTTCATGAACAGTTCATTTTGTGTTCATCAATTTCTTGATTTTTCTCTTATGCTCTGGTTCGCATAAGAATTTCCAAGTGTTTACGGTTTGCGCATGCTTGCTTGGCTTTGCGCATTACTTTTATGATATTTTATCTAGTATGGAGATACTGCGCAAAGGTATCCATGCGTTATCTGCGCATGCGCAACGCTCCATGCACAATATAACGTCTAATTCATATTTTTTGTTTTGCGCAGAATCCCTTCTATTTCATTTGTGGATGGGAAGTCAATCCGCAAGATCTTAACCAGGATGCTGTTGGGCGCAGATTGATAAGACATCTGCGATCCTCTGGAATTCTTCCTCTCTTCACTTTGGATCAGCCATTCTACGTGCCTTCTCTTGTTGATGAATTCTTCGAGACTGCGGGTGCTGTTCCTGCCAAGCACAAGGGTGAGAGCACTGAGATCATTATGGCGGTGGTGCAGAATTGCGAAATCTTGGTACACCCAAACCACATCCACAGACTTTGCGACTTTGATGTTGGTGATGCGCCAGAGACTTTTGATACTGCGCGGCAAGACAGATTGGCGATGAAGTTAGTTGGCGAGCCCACTCTTGTCAAGCGATGGTCTGTGGATGATCGCAAAGAATTTGGTGAGGTGATGTATCACCTGTGCACCTTGATTGGCGATTCCCTGAACTGCAAGAATGGGAACAAAGGGAAGTTTATTTCCAAGCAATGGGAATATTGCTGCGCTATCTACTTAAAGGAAAGGCTGGATTGGCCCCAGATCATCTGGAATGAGATCACCAAGGCACTGACGAGCTATGATACGCGCCTCAACGCATCAAAACCTAAGTATCGGACGCACTGTCGCCTGCTATCCAAGCTCCTGCTCCAATACACTGAATTAAATGACTTTGTAAGGAAGAAGCCTCTTCTGAAACAGTCCTGTGCTTCAAAGTTTTATTCTCGAGCGCAGCTTCATCTGCTGCGCGATGAGATTGGCGATGCGGACTACTACAGAATCTGGAGATCAGATGATAATCCCAACAAGGAACCTTGGTTGGGAAAGTTACCCAAGGAAGGCAAGGCCAAGGGCACAGAAGGCCCAAGTGATGCGCAGGAAACGGCTGATGAAGCCTCCAGGCGCAAGGGCAAGGGCATTGCTGAGCCCAAGTCCAAGAAGCACAAGGATGTTCCCAACGTCCAATCTACCGCAGGCATTAAGATCAGAGAGCCTTCCCCTGCAGCTCCAAAGCCTCCCTCCAAGAAGCGCAAGGCTGATGCGCCTGTGCCCTCCCCGAAGAAGACCAAGACTGCCAAGAGTGCCTTCCAACGAATTCCTCCTTCTGCGCATGACTCTGAGTCGCGCATGGACCACACTGGTGATTTTGAAGATGCTGAGATTCAGGGGGAGACTCATCCCAAAGCCCCAGCTGTGCAAGACCCTAATGTTGCGCCCGCGCCTCCTGCTGATGCCCCTCTTTCTTCTCCTCGGCGCAAGCAGAAGGTACGTAGTAGTACAAAGGGCTCCAAAAAGTGCCATACTCCTTCTCCTCCAAGCTCTCCTCGAGAACCAACATCCAGTGCATTTCAGCGCGTTAATATCCCTGTTGGCCATACTCACAGGGTTGCCTCTGTTCTGGATGAAGGCATGGACATTGAGCCTGAGGCTGAGAAGGATGATGCTGATGAAGTGGATCAGATTGTCAGTGGTGATGACGCAGCTCCTCCTGAGCCCACTACTGCGCCCACTGGTCAACCTGACTTTGTTGCGCCTGAGATTCCAGCACCTCCTCCTGCTGCTGATCCTATCCCAGAAGATTCTGCTAAGGATGGTGCCACTGCCTCTGAAAACAGTGAACATTCTTCTGCGCATAGATCTCCTGCGCATCTGTCTCCTCCGCGCCAATCCCCTCTTGATCCCATCTCCACAACCTCTCCTCCCAGGACAACAGAGCAACTACCTCCTGCCACCTCAACGGTTCCTGCGGTATCTACCTCGTCTCTCTCCTCCTCCAATGAGCTACGCCAGATCTTACAAGCCTTGAATTCCATTCAAGTGAATCAAGTTGCTGCGCAGTCTCAGATGGCTCAACTCATCACTGCGCAAACCGATATTCAAGATCAACTTGATGCGCAGCGATTGGAGATTGCTGCCATTAAGGGGGAGAATGCATCAAAGGCAAGTCTCTCTGCCGGCCCCTCTGCGCAGCGAGTCCCTGATGACTTAGATAAAATGATCCTGGACTCTCTTAAGTCAATAGCTGGGATGCTTGAAAATGTGTGCACCTATGAAGCTATTGATGATGGGTTCAAGGAAATTCTGAGGAAGCTGCGTAAGAACTTAACAGATGGCTTATATGAGGGGTTTGCCAGCTTGGAAGCGCAGTTAGTAGAGAAGATTGCGCAAGGTGGACCTGCGCAAGCTAGTGCGCTCAACATGGATGGTGTCAGGGAGTGCATAACTCAAGCTATGACGGAATTTGCTGATGGGTTCAACGCAAGGATGGATCAAGCAATGTTTGACATTCAAGCCAGCGTGAACACCCAGCGCCTCCACACCGACACTCGCCTTGAAGCTACGCAGGCCACCATCATCGACACCATCAATGCTGCTGAGCAGTCATATTTCAACCAGATGTCTGGGCATCAGATGGCCTACGCAGCAAACTTCCGAGAACTGCAAGCAGACAACAGGGATGTGCGCAGAGGAATCACAGTTTATGTTGAAGAAGCTGTTGCGTTCAAAGAAAAGTTTCAAGCGCTCAAAGTTGAGCTTATGAACAAGTTCAACAGTCTGCAGAATGAGCTGCGCGAAGCCCTGTACCGGATCAACATAGATTAGGATCTATGTAATTTTTGCTTTTGCGCAAGGTATATTCCTTTTTGTGCGCATTTTGTCATTTTTCTTATTCAAAATTGTAATTCTCAACTCTTAACAGTCCAAGTTTTAATGAGAAAAATCGCATCATTAGTTTCAAAAACCTTGTTCAAATCAAACTATTCGTTTGTGGAACAATGAATGTTTTATTTCACCTCATGCGCATTCTATTAACTGCTCACATTTTCTACGCATAATGTTTAAACATTCAGTTTAAACGCATACTTAAACTAAAACTCATATCATTTGTATCCGCAGCATGTTATTTCTGTCTTTCCCATACTGTAAGATAATCTTTTGGATAGACTAGAAATCTATAGCTTAGGCTAGTGTGTGCATTGACTTGAGGCATGATTTACCATTTTCATATTCATGGACATGTTATTATCAAGTACAATGGATTGCCTTTGTTCTAGTAGGTAATGGCATCAATCATTTAGGGGGAGATTGTTGGGTATGCTTATCTCTTAACCATCTTAATTTTGTTAGAACTGATTGATACCATCACCTAAGAATATTCTATGGACTTTAGGATCCTATGTAAGAATTCTTATGAATTCAATTTTTAGCTAAGTCCATTTTTTAGTATAGGCTTAGAATATAGGACTTGGAGCGAAAAGGAATGATCTAAGCAAGACTGTGGTCACTGCGCAGGACTTCTCTGCGCAGTACACCACTGCGCAGGTCTCTCCTGCGCAGCATTATATCTTGCTCAGTTTTCAATGCATTCAGATCACCTAACTTGGAAACCGCTCAGAAGATGCACGCTTATTAAAAATGCTAAGGTGTGCAGAATCGACAAAGCAAGCACACTCAGCAGATCCAACGGTAGAGACGCGCTCAAGAGAGATATTTCAAATGAAGACAGATGTCAACCTTCTAGAAGAAGCTTTTAAATTTGGTCTTCATGCTCAGTCTCCAACGGCTCTAAATCACCTGCGCACCAATCATATTGTTTGATCAGAGCCCCCAACAGCTATAAAGGACACCTGCGCTCCAATCATATCGTGCCAGCTCATCGTCCTTGCTCAGAGCTCCAACGGCTAGTCTTAAGCTCTCTACTATAAATAGCCAGCTCATCTTTATTTCCAAGTTGCTAGAGTTTGTTCTTTCATAAGTATCCTTGAAGTTAAGAAGATTGCTGTTAATATTCCCAGATTCAAGATCAACCTTCAAACCTTCATACCTTCAAACTCCTGCCCAGATCCTAAGCCTTTTCACCAAAATTCTTCGGGCTCTTCATCTCATAGATTCATAGAGCCCAGAATTTCTGTCACACACACACACCTCTTGAAGCTTCGATCATTTAGATCCTACTTCTTGAGATACACCGGTTTAGTCTAGGATTTGTTCTTCATAGAATAGATTTTGATTTGAGTTTTGATTCATTGTAATCTTGTAAAATCTCCTCACATCAATATAAATCTCTCCCTTAGAAAATCCAAGACTAACCATCTTGGTAGAGGACGTAGATCTTTCATCGATCGAACCTCTCTAAATAGCTTGTTCTTTATTCTCGCTATTTATTTCCTGCTTAATCATTTCTGAATTACTGCTTTGATCTTATCAGATTGCTATTATTGCTGCTGTGTTTGTTATTGCTTATTTCCTTAGAATCCTTTTTATCCAACACTTTAAGCCAAAACTTAGCGCGTGCGTTTTTATCTCTGCGCAGACTTTTCCTGCGCAGTAGCTGCTTAAACTTCCGCTGTGCATTTCACACTCTCACTGCGCGCTATACTTAGCTTATTTGAGAACTGTGCGCATAAGCCATTGATTTGCAAAAGGGTTTGAAAAGAATTTTAAAACGCTATTCACCCCCCCCTCTAGCATTTTTTATACCCTTGTTGCCCCTTTGGGACCAACAACATGGACTGCATAACAAATATTAGGACGGGTTACAGTGAGATAAACCAGTCGTCCTACCAAACGACGATATTGCCCAGGATCGGTAAGAAGTACGCCCTCAGCAAGTGATAAGTTATGATTCTGCTCCATAGGAAAGGTTGCGGGTTTAGAACCAGTAAGGACGACTTCGGATAGAATATCAAGGGTATATTTGCGTTGGGACAAAAACAAGCCGGTGGGACTTCGGGCAACCTCAAAACCTAGGAAATACTTGAGAGGCCCAAGATCTTTGATCTGGAAACATTTATGCAAGTAGTCCTTTAAGGTAGAACAAGCGTGAGAATTATTCAAGGATGAGATCGTCAACATAGACCAACACAGATAAAAAAAAATATCATCCTTGCGGTACGTGAATAATGTATGATCAGCATGAAATTGAAGAAAACCGTAGTTGCGCAAAGTTATAGCAAGCTTAGCAAACCAATTTCGCGGGGACTGATGCAAGCCATACAGAGATTTTCGCAATCGACAAACTTTATTTGGTTGTGAGGAAGTAAGTCCAGGGGCGGACGCATGTACACTTCTTCATCAAGGTCGCCATGTAAAAAGGCATTCGTTACATCCATTTGATGTAATTCCCACCCCTTGATGACGGCAACTGCCAACAGTGTTCGGACACTTACAAGTTTTGCAACCGGTGCAAAAGTCTCATTGAAATCAAGACCTTCAACTTGAGTATTACCTAGAACAACAAGTCGCGCCTTATATCGCTCAATGGTCCCGTCCGATTTGTATTTGATTTTGTAGACCCACTTGCATCCTATGGGTTTCTTCCCATGTGGGAGATCCTCAAGTGTCCAAGTCCCAGTTTTCTTTAAAGCATCTAATTCTTGTTGCATAGAAATACACCAATTTTGGTCTTTGACAGCCTGTGAATAATTTCGTGGCTCAACTCCTGTAGAGACAGCAGCTAGACAACGAGTATGTGAAGCTGAAAATTTATCACAAGAGACAAAGTTGCCTAGGGGATACGGAGTACCTGAGGTTTCAGATTGAAGTGAGTGGGACGGTGAAATGGGGGTAATGAGAGCCGTGTTGCAGCAATAATCATTTAAACGTGACGGTGGACGGCGATCTCGTTGCGGACGAAACTGCTTACGACTTCTTGGTCCAAATTTATCATTGACACGAGGATTATTATGGGTATAGCACAAACAACCAAATGTTCGCAAGTGTGAATAAGAGGGTGGGCTGGAAAATAAAATCTCATATGGAGACTTGCCACCGAGTAACTTAGTAGGAGTGCGATTAATTAGATAAACAGCCGTAAGAATACAGTCACCCCAAAATTCAATGGGTAGTCGTGCTTGAAAACGCAAAGCACGAGCGACCTCAAAGATGTGTCGATGCTTCCTTTCGACTCACCCATTTTGTTGTGGAGTATCGAAAATGCTTGTCTGATGAATAATGCCATAGTCAGAGCAAAATTGACACATGACACCATCCGTAAATTCAGTACCATTATCACTGCGGATCATTTTCACATTCTTACCAAACTGAGTATGCACCATGTGACAAAAATTACGCAACATAATATTAGCTTTAGCTTTATCATGCAACAAATAAACCCACACTCCGCGACTATGATCATCAACAATAGTCAAAAAATAAGTTGCATTAGAAAAATTACTAGCTCGATAAGGCCCCCAAATGTCGCAATGAACCAAATCAAAACTATTATCAGCACGTTTGTCACTCAAAGGAAAAGAATTACGTGTTTGCTTAGCTCGATAACAAGCATCACATATCATATGTTTGGACTGAGAGCTAATAGAAATGCAAGAAACAAAAGACAAGTGTTGTCGAGACGGATGGCCCATGCGTTGATGCCACAATTCATATGAATCTTCACGAGTGACAGACACCATCACTGCTGTAACCGGCTTGTAATAATATACCCATTTCGTCCTTGTTTAAACCCGGAATAATAGGCTGATCATTCTTCAAATCTCCTGATCTACTTCCTTGAGCAGCAACTGCATTGGCTGTTACAATGGTGTTACATGCATGTGAGGTAGCAGCTGCTCCTTGTTGGAATATAAATTACGCAACAAGTAGATTAAACAAATAATCAGCGGGGCAATCATGCATTCAACAGTGTAATCGCAGTACAACCAACAATTAAAGTAACACGCAACAAAGCATACAATTACAACACGAAAATTAAAGAGCAAGTTAGAAACTTATCGGGGTAGATCGAGTCACCTTAGGAAGACTTCCCTAAGAGAAATTATTGCCACCTACTTGTGCGATTTCGGATACAGACAAATTCCTCCGAGGATAAAACGATCTCAGAATATGTGTCAAGAACGATGAACACAAACACAAATTCAACTGCGGCTCTATCTCATTCACCTGAGTCTCTCGCAATTTCACCATGAATTAAGGATTGTAAAGACACTGGAAAAGATGTCAAGTAGATAAAAGAGAATACGAGTAACCACCATGAAAACCAGAATGAACGGAACGGAACAGAACAGAACTAAAGCGTGGACACACGCATGGAACAACCATGAGTTGCCCACTACCATACTGTTGCACCGTCCATATCCCTCTAAGTTGCTGTGAAAACCCATCAAGAATACTCTCTTGATTTTTCCTATTCTCTCTCTTGATTAACCGTGACATCTCTCCAATATAAGTAGGATTTACTAAGTTGATCATTAACTAGGTTTTAAACTCTCTCCTAGTAAAATCTTCTTATGGGTTTTTGACTTTCTCAACTATCTCATAAAGAGAGAGTCTTAATTTGACTACTTTAACTAATCCATAAATAATTAATTATACAAGTCAAATTATAGTCAAATTTAACTAGTCAAAGTATCCTAACTAAATTAGGACTACTTTCTTTAGTTAAACTACATGTAATATTAAACTAAATAAAACTCTTAAACACACATTTAAACTTATTTAATCATAAAGCTAATTCGAATAAATATACTTTATTTAAATTGGATAATGTAATCCAAAATAATATTCTTAAGTATAAAATATCCCCAGATATCTTTAACAAGAAAGTTTATTATTTGTACATCTTTGAGCTATGGATTTTACTACTAAATGGTTTATATCCCAGTTTAACATTACAACTTCAATCACCCATATTAGATATAAATATTTCCAACAATCCCCCACAAATCCATAGTGAAAAGACGAATAGAGACTATCCATGTCATGCTTTCAGTAGAACGGTACCTTCCAGCTTGAACCGCTACCTAAGTTAGTCAACGCAAACCCCCACAGGATCAGATGAACGGGTGTCTTGAATCTGATGCCTTTGGATGTATAGGCCTTTGTTGGTAACAACACGACAAAGGTTCTGATAGGTCCTCTATCGTAAATTTGACGCGTATAGGCCATACGTCCCGATCCTCAATCATGAGTGCTTTTAAGGAATAACCCATTTCCTCTAGTTGTGGCTAACAACAACACTCACTTAGCTGGGCCTCTCCAAAGATGTACTGCTAGCATCTTGTCTTAAAGACTTGATCACATTCAAAGTTCTAAAATCTTTTACTAAACTTGCAGTAATGAGCACTTTCCAGGTTATTCAGGGGACAGACTCAGACATAAAATATGTCAATCTATTTTGGTGCTCCGATCCACCCCACAGCTTGTTATTACCACATTAAACCTTCTTTGTGGGATCTCCACTCGGATAGGTTGGGTTGCTACAGCGTTTGAATTAGTTGGGGTTCAGTCCCTTCCCCAACTTGGATTTATTAACAAGAACTAATTTAAGTTCTTTTTGGTTTAAAGGTTAGTTGTGTTATCATTGGTACCACCATAATCAACAACTACCTTTATGCAGACACAAGATCCTTCATAGATTTTAATCTAACTCGGATGTGTTAAAATTTTTGTCTTATTATTTAAGTACTTATAATCTTTAGACATACTGTCAAAAGTTACTAACAGTAGATACAGTTGATCATGGCTAAATACGGACATTTTTGTCAATTAGTCCATTCAACATTATCATACTCACACGTACTTATAATAAGTCGCTCAACACAATGAGCCTTAGTACAATATATTGTTTAACATACCTCCAAACGACGGGGCCCGTCGACTAAGGTAACTATAAACAAATATATTCATTAATGATTTCGAGAACCATTAATCATTCCTCCTTTATATTGAGATTAACTCAACATGTAGCACAAGAGAAACAATTCCCTTCAAGTATTTAGAATACTTAATCAAGTGCTCCACCAAGAACTCTAGTTGGTCAACTATTGTCAACAGAATTTAGTACAAATAAAGACGTCTCTCTAAACAACTAAATCTCCAAGACACATCAAATAGCCAATATCTGAGAATATTAGCAACTTCGCCTCCTTATAGAAAGTTAATAAAAGAAACAAATTATCTTTTTAACGATTCTAATTTTCTCAAGAATACTTTTAGTATAATTAATTTGAGAAAATGTAGCACCTCAAATGATCAGTTTGAAGCCGAGAATCTCATTAAAAATTACATCCTTATATTTCAAACTTACTATTAAAGAATGACAAGCACCCATTAATTTATCTCGATAAATTAATACAAACCAAATTTACGGCTCAGACAAATACGCTTATCAACGATTATTTTGCAGTAGACAATTTTTCAAAATTCATACATACTAAGCATACAATGAAATAAATAAATTATTTCATCCCATGTATAAGGGTTTGTCAAAGTGTATTAGACAACTTAAACAAATTAGCAAATCAAAATATTTCACTATGGATTACAAAATCACTTGACTGATCCGTATATATTTACTTTTTTTCATATACAATGAAATAAGATAGCATCCATGTAATGGATTTTCAAATCATATACTCAGTCAAATATTAAATTGTAGAAAATAGTGACTTAAGAAAATAGATATAATCTATTTCTTACTTTTGCTAAAGCCCTTTCACAACCAAACTATTCTTAAACTCTTTTTTTTTTTTCATGGTTACTTTAAAATCTTAATTAATCGTGAAGACTCACATCAATTCATTCATAGGCAATTAGGAGTGAGCTAAAATAGTTTCATTACTTATATAGAGACAATGTAAATTATCTAGCTCTTAAAACATCCTTAAACATTAAAGATCACACTTGATAGTAACTTTCAAAGCAATTAAATTACCTTGTACTATCCTTAGCAATCGTAAGTTTCATGTTTCTCCTAAATTCATCTAACTTTTAAAGTTAAAATTACATGAATTTACCCCCACATTTGTTATCCTTTTTCATACGATTAGTATAAGGATTAAATGTAGGAATGAAGTCTAAATCACTTTTAATTATATGGGATAGACATCTTAATAGAACATAGCATTGAAAAAAATTCACATGTTAGCTTATGTGCCAAAGATTTCACAACAGAAGATCTTAAACACGTTGGCGTCACATATCTTAAAAGATTACATGAATAGTAGTATTTCTTACAATTTTAGCTTTTAGTCTTTTAATGTGAAGTACGTACTTATGAAAGATACCCCCATATTCCAAAAGATATTTAAGCTAAAATACCACCTTATCAAAGTTTGATTGACTATCACTTAAATACTTAAGAGTTACTTTTTCCAGAATTAGGTAAACTAATTCAATGTTTATCTCTAAGTATTACTTTGATAATTTCAAGCTTAAAGGGCAAACAACTATTATGTCCTTTAAGATGTTAATTTATCTCATGCATTATCCCATAATAACTTAGAGCATTTAGGAAAGTCTATCTATAGACTGTAAACATACCATAGACGAATTAGACTTATTTCGCTTCATAAGATCATAACCAAAGTAGTTCCTTACTAGTTTCAATTTTAGCTTAATATCAGAATTTAATCAACTAGCTTTATCTTTACAATTAAGCAAAGATAAAAGGTCTACGCATAATCAATAAAATTAATAACGTATTTTAACATGTCTTTGGTCATTATACTATTAATAATCACATACATCAGCATAATAGAATAAACAAGGTTAATATATTTTCTCACAAGAAAGTTTCATTTAACCAAGTTAGATTCACCTATGCTAACTATTTTGATACTTTCAATTAATAGCATAATCAAGAGCTATTTTAAATTAGCAGTCCTTAAAGGAAACACAATTTAAATCATCTTGATGACCATGCCAATCACAAACAATTCAGTTATCAAATCAAGATAATTAAACTTTATTATTCTCAGATAAACTACCAAGTTCAACTATCACACTAATCATAATTTTCAGACAAGTACTACAAGTCAATAAAAAATACTACACAACTAGAAAGCAACATTTTATTTTACACATCTACTCAAAATACTTCCTAATTAAATATGAGTCATTGTAAAGAAATTATAACACGTAGAAATATTGTGATGCATTTAGTACATAATAAAAATATATACTAAAGTTAACTTTAGATCCACACATTCTTATACGAACACTAACACAACACTTTATATTTCTCATTGTTATCAATCTTCCATATCAAGTTACTAATATACAAAAGAGTTAGTCAGAAACGAATTTCACTCTCATTTGTATATTAACTAACTATTAATAAAAACTCATAAGTAATTATAAATTTTGAGACTATAGAGTAAAATAAAGTATTCCGCTTTCTCCGTCCCCAAGTATTTTAATTTACTACTTTACTTATCAATATGATTAACAATAATTGAACAATTTCTTTTCTAACAATTTTCTCAATTGTTGTCACGTTGGTCATACATTGGTACATTAGAAAAGATACATGAATCACATAGTACAACTCTAATTTTCCTTACTAAAATTATGTCATATAATTAATATTCCAATTGAATGAAATAATCTTAAAAATATGACTTTACCGAATTTTTTCAAAAAATTCTCTTTTAGTATTTATTAGAGTACAACTAATAATCATGGAGAAAATTTTGGGGGAAACTAGTTTCTCCATAAGTTATAAAAAGTCATGTTTTTATAGGGGTTAAAGTTTAGAGTTTAGGGTTTAAGGTTTGGGGTTTAGGCCTTTTTAGGGTTTAAGAAGGGTTTAAAAACAAGACTTTTTTAACTTATGGAGGAACTAGTTTCCCCTTAAACCAACTCATAATCATGACTTCATGCGCTAATATACTTATTGATTTTATCACATAATATGAAGCAAACAAGATTTGATAAATAATACTTTTCATATTGACACACACAATAAAGTATTATTTTTCAATCTTCAAATAGTGACTCAAACAATAATACCCAAAAAGTAAAAGAGTACCTAAAGAGCTCATTCAACATTAAAAGTTGAAACTTATGCCTTTTCAATACATCGAATACCTTTAACACTAATCAACAAATATAAGAAAATAGTCTAATTCAATTTTACGCTCATGATCTAAATAACTCAAAATTTTGATTTTCACTTCACATGAAAATCCATGAGATCTATAGATCATATCCAAAATTAGTAAGATTCAAAGTCTCTAGGACCTTTACTACTAATTTAACACAACAACGCAAAATTAAATCATAGAGAACTATTTTTCATATTTCCTTCGATTAATCCAATTATTTGCTTACACTATTTTTTCACCGTTTCATGATACATGGAACCATCAATAACAAAACTCATGAAAGTTATTCATCCATCATAATCATTCATTAATATGTTTATACAAACTATTAAATTACTTGTTCAAAGATTTCATCTTTCAAGTAAACAATGATTATATGGACAAATAAAGAACGTACCAAATCTACCACAATCAACAAGAATACATGATAATAATTTCTCTTAGACTGTTGGAATATAAATTACGCAACAAGTAGATTAAACAAATAATCAACGGGGCAATCATGCATTCAACAGTGTAATCGCAGTACAACCAACAATTAAAGTAACACGCAACAAAGCATACAATTACAACACGAAAATTAAAGAGCAAGTTAGAAACTTATCGGGGTAGATCGAGTCTCCTTAGGAAGACTTCCCTAAGAGAAATTATTACCACCTACTTGTGCGATTTCGGATACAGACAAATTCACCCGAGGATAAAACGATCTCAGAATATGTGTCAAGAACGATGCACACAGACATAAACTCAACTGCGGCTCTATCTCATTCATATGAGTCTCCCGCAATTTCACCATGAATTAAGGATTGTGAAGCCACTGAAAAAGATGTCAAGTAGATAAAAGAGAATACGAGTAGCCACCATGAAAACCAGAATGAACGGAACGGAACAGAACAGAACTAAAGCGTGGACACACGCATGGAACAACCATGAGTTGCCCACTACCATACTGTTGCACCGTCCCTATCCTCTAAGTTACTGTGAAAACCCATCAAGAATACTCTCTTGATTTTTCCTATTCTCTCTCTTGATTAACCGTGACATCTCTCCAATATAAGTAGGATTTACTAAGTTGATCATTAACTAGGTTTTGAACTCTCTCCTAGTAAAATCTTCTTATGGGTTTTTGACTTTCTCAACTATCTCATAAAGAGAGAGTCCTAATTTGACTACTTTAACTAATCCATAAATAATTAATTATACAAGTCAAATTATAGTCAAATTTAACTAGTCAAAGTATCCTAACTAAATTAGGACTACTTTCTTTAGTTAAACTATGTAATATTAAACTAAATAAAACTCTTAAACACACCTATAAACTTATTTAATCATAAAGATAATTCGAATAAATATACTTTAATTAAATTGGATAATGTAATCCAAAATAATATTCTTAAGTATAAAATATCTCGAGATATCTTTAACAAGAAAGTTTATTATTTGTACATCTTTGAGCTATGGATTTTACCACTAAATGGTTTATATCCCAGTTTAACATTACAACTTCGATCACCCATACTCCCTCCGTCCCGTTTCAAATTGCAAATACTAGGTTGGTACGTGGATTAAGGGAAAAAGTGAAAAAGGTGATGTGTTGTGAGTGTTGATAGTTGAGTGGGAGAGAGAAAGTTGGGTAGAGAATAGTGAGTGGGTTAGTGGATGTGAGTGTGCAAGTGGGTTAAAACTTGCCATTTTTGGATTTTGCAATTTTAGTTGGGACACCCTTTTTGGCAACTTTTGCAATTTAAAATGGGACAGAGGGAGTATTAGATATAAATATTTGGGCTTTGGACTCTAGGGCCCCTCACTACCAACTTATATTCTAAATAAGGACTCCACAGATCACTAATACCAGAGACACCCCTCACTTGCAAAAAGATGCAAGATGACTAAAATGCCTTCATATCTCCTCTCACCCTTACTTTTTTGGTCAAATCATAGTCAAACTCTTATAACTGACACATAATTAACATATAAGAGTAAAAAAAAAAAAATCATTTTTTTAGAAAAATAATAATATTATAAGACTCATTTTTTTTTTCACTTTTTCCAACTTTTAATAAAAAAATAAAATATATTTTTTGGTCAAATCCGGTCAAACTCTCAAAACTGACGTATAAGAGAAGTTCTGCTCTTATAATAAGATTAGAAGACTCATTTTTTTTTTCACTTTTTCCAACTTTTAATAAAAAAATTAAAAATATTTTTTGTCAAATCCGGTCAAACTCTCATAACTGACGTATTAGACCAGTTTTACTCTTATAATTAGATATAAGAGACAATTTTTTTTCACTTTTTCCAACTTTTAATAAAAAAATAAAAAATATTTTTTGGTCAAATCCGGTCAAACTCTCATAACTGACGTATAAGACCAGTTCTACTCTTATAATTAGACTATAAGACTCATTTTTTTCATCTTTTTTTTTAACTTTTAATAAAAAAATAAATAATATTTTTTTGGTCAAATCCGGTCAAACTCTCATAACTGACGTATAAGACCAGTTCTACTCTTATAATTAGACTATAAGAGTTATTTTTTTCACTTTTTCCAACTTTTAATAAAAAATAAAATTTTTTTTTTGGTCAAATCCGGTCAAACTCTCATAACTGACGTATAAGACAAGTTCTACTCTTATAATTAGATTATAAGACTCATTTTTTTCACTTTTTGAAACTTTTAATAAAAAAATAAATAATATTTTTTGGTCAAATCCGGTCAAACTCTCATAGCTGACGTATAAGACAAGTTCTACTCTTATAATTAGATTATAAGAGTCATTTTTTCACTTTTTCCAACTTTTAATAAAAAATAAATAATATTTTTTGGTCAAATCTGGTCAAACTCTCATAACTGACGTATAAGACCAGTTCTACTCTTATAATTAGACTATAAGAGTAATTTTTTTTCACTTTTTCCAACTTTTAATAAAAAAATAAATAATATATTTTAGTCAAATCCGGTCAAACTCTTATAACTAATGTATAAGATCAGTTCTACTCTTATAATTAGAGTGTAGGTGCCAAATTTTTTTCACTTTTTTCAACGTTTAATAAAAAAATAAATAACATTTTTTGGTCAAATCCGGTCAAACTCTCATAACTGACGTATAAGACCAGTTCTACTCTTATAATTAGATTATAAGACTCATTTTTTTTTTCACTTTTTTCCAACTTTTAATAAAAAAATAAATAATATATTTTGGTCAAATCCGGTCAAACTCTCATAACTGACGTATAAGACCAGTTCTACTCTTATAATTAGACTATAAGTGTCAATTTTTTTTCACTTTTTCCAACTTTTAATAAAAAAATAAATAATATTTTTTGATCAAATCCGGTCAAACTCTCATAACTGACGTATAAGACAAGTTCTACTCTTATAATTAGATTATAAGACTCATTTTTTTCACTTTTTCCAACTTTTAATAAAAAATTAAATAATATATTTTGGTCAAATCCGGTCAAACTCTCATAACTGGCATATAAGACCAGTTCTACTCTTATAATTAGACTATAAGAGTCAATTTTTTCACAGTTTGTCACATTGTAAATTAAAAATAATAATATTGTATTAATGTTTGGTCAAACAACAATCAACTCTTATAACCGACACATAAAACCTGTCCACTATTGCATCAAGAAAAAAAAAGAGCGAATTCCTTTGAAACTGCCTTCCATCCCATAAATTTAAATTACTGCATACTAAAGTAATCAAATTCAAAATTGAAGGAGAAGTACAAATTATGCACAGGTCATAAGAAATGCTAGATTTTTCTATATTGACCATAGAAACTACCATTGGCATTAGTCAGTGCAGCAATTCACTCCTAAATGAGGCTAGACGTAAAAAAATTAGCAATCTAAAAAGAAAAAGAGCTACCGGCCAACCAAAACAAAAAGAATGAAAATTTAGAGATTACTCACCCATCTAGGGTGCAGCAGCCAAGTCCAACACAAAAATGTCCTCTCTCTCATTTCAGTTGATCAAAATCATCCAGTGTACTAAGTATCTATAATCCCCAATCACCAATCCTAATATTTGGAACTAAAGCAATCTGGCCAGATCCGGGCGAATCGTACAACGAAGGTCGCCGGCGGACGTGAAAGAGAAGAAGTCTGTTAGATCTATGTTGGCTGGAGGAGGCGACGTAGCTGTGGTGTTCATCGGAGAAGATGATGCGATGCGGCGTTGCTATGGTATCGTCCGAGAACTCGCCGGATCTGCGCATATCGAAACCAAAGACAACAGATCTATGTAGATCAGAACCAAAGACGGAGGATCTATGCAGATCAGAAATACGGACGGACGACCTATGCATCGGAGTGGGAAGATCGCCGGTTTGTTGAGGGTGCCGAGGTCGGCGACGGAGGAGAAAGAGAATGAGAGAGAACGTGTGTGTGTGCGTGTGTCGTGAATGTGTGGAGGGGAGAGGTCGTCCGGGTTTTGTTTGTGAGGCGGGGTAGTTTCGGTATTTAGGTAATATATTTGACTGGTCAATGGGAGTGTGGGGTGTATGTGGAATTAACATCTTAGGAGAACTCCTTATTTAAGATTTGGAAAGATCCTCTCTTTAAAATGGAATAACATTTGAGTTAGGAGGGCCCTAAAGGAAAAATCCCTAAATATTTCCAACACCCCTAAACCACGAGCATGTCCATTGCGTCCTCCTCGTCCTTGTCCACGTCCGTGTATACGTTGTTCGAGAGGCACTGGCACACCAAGTCTGTTTTCTCCCAAGTATGATTAATTTTTCCACACCTGTTTTTCTCATATCGTTGCCGCCTGACATGGTGAGCAGAATCTGACCAAAAAAAAAAAAAAAAAAAAAAGGAATCCTTACATAAGACCATGTACAATGGGGCAAAAATGAGGGTGTTGAATTGAAATTCACAAAAAAAATTCCCATGAATTGCTCCAATGGTTGTTGAAATGAGTTTGTGTGAATTTTTTTGTGAAAAAAATTCACACTGTGAATGGGAAAGAGATGGGTCCGTTTTTGCCACGTGGCGCCTCTCTATTGGGCCAGAGAGGCGCGTGTACTTCACGCGCAGACAAGGGCGCGTCTGCGCCGAAGTCGGCCTCTTTTTTTTTTTTTTTTTTTTTTTGGTGTTGACACTTGTCGCCATCTGATTGGCGGACGAGTTTTTTTTTTTTATCCCAATTATTTGAGCTCAATTATTTCACAAAAAAATGTTTTTTTTTTTTTTTTTTACACCAAAATTCCTATTTTTTTTTCTCTTTAAATTGACATAAGTTTTATTGTATTCCGACACAAAAAAAAACCCATCTTTTTTCTTGAAATGGATCCCAATAATAACTATTTCAACACTAATCATAAAAATAAAAAATAAAAAATAAAATTTAAGTGGTGGGGTATAGGATGATGAGTGGGAAAAGTGTTGAATGGGGGATTAAACAAACCATTGTAGGGTGTTTGGTTGAATGAGTGTTGAATGGATGAGTTGGAAGAGAGAAGCTGATGTGGAGTAATAAAGTGGGTGTTGAATTGGTTTTTTTGTTGAAACCATTGTATATGGTCAAAGCAAACATTCAAAAGAGAGGAGCAAAAACCCAACTCATTTTGATTTCTCCTTCTTCTCCGGCGAAGGCGTACAACTTAAGGCCGATGACGATGGTTTGGTGGCAACAGCTTCGTCTCCTCAAGGGGAGTTCAGATCTGGTGTTCCTTCGATGTTTCTGTCGTCGGAATTGATATCGCCGGTCAGATCTATGAACCTACCGGTCATCCCTTGATGGTCCGACGATGGGACAGGGAGGAATTCCACGTTCTCGCACGCGTCACACGCACCGGGCAAAATGTCTTGGCTTCTATAGAGTAGATCTAACGCGCCTGGTATCCACCAGAATAAATGAACAAGGAAAATCAAAGAAAGCGCACGAAGTCGGCTCACAGATTACGAGCTCGACATAAACAATCTGCATTTTCACAAGCTAGTTGATTGGAATAGAGGGCATTAATGCCCAATTAGAAGAAAGATTTTGCGAAGACAAAGCTCAGCCTATAGGTCGAAGAAATTTCAGTTAAAGCTCAACACTTAGCAAAGCTCCTGTGACGATCCAAAGAGCAAAATCAGGCCGTAGAAAAAGCGATATACTCACCGCCCTTTGTGCGCCGCCAGAAGCACATGCTGTCTTGAACCTCCTCAACATAACGGACACCCTTTGTCCAGGCCATTGCGCACTAATCAGGTGCCTCCTTTCCAATTTCGCTCCTTGTTAATATATATACATAGCATGCTTATATGTGAATATTGACATGCTCGCGTAACACTGGCATACTCTTCTAGTCACTACCAGTTTACTGGTTATCTACATATATAGATCGACAAACTTATGGAACACACCTATTTCATTACTACTCCGTACATAGCATGACTTTAGCAAGACTTAACCTGAGAATTGCCTGCATGACACTGAAATTTGCAAATATTATGTGTATATACATCACCATGATCAATAAGAGCTACATGTGTAAAGCGTCCATGCCGTGCCATTAAATAGCCTTCCTAACACAGGACGTTGCTTATATGGAATAATGCCTATTTTTGTTTAAAAGACTACACATGCCCGAGCATTGATAGAGGGACTGATAACACTTGTTGAGGAGAGTTGAGCCATATTAAAACTTTTATACTGAACTATGCAGAATACATGTGCATGTAACGTTAGTTGCTAGAATTATATCGACTTGCAGCATTGGCGTTACCATTTACTTTTGGTACTAATCTTGATTTAAGTGATACAATTTTCGTAGACAAGTACACACAGACTAGATTGTTTCAAACAAATGGTAGCCTGCCTCTTATAAAAATGCATAGCCGTTGATTAACATGATTTTGTCATTTTTTGTTGAGAAACGAAGTTGAACCTCTGACTATGCAGATGACATGCATGCTTTAGATCCCCAAGCAGTGAGTCATAAGGATCTTGGTGGCAAAACGGCACCGTCCATGTCAGCCTTCGACATTGGACCGAGACTGAGAGCAAAGTTACACGTGTACAATGAATTTTACTACTAAGGAGGAAGTCACAAGACGAGTACGATGGAGTGACTCACAGCATCCCAAAGAATGCAGCTCGCAGCATAACTCATTTCTAGGGCAAGAGTAATAGGTTGGGACACGAAACAACGGCCGAGCACAACTCTTCGTTCATAAGTGAACTAACCCAGTATGTGTATTTAATCAAGAAGAGGGAATGACGAGCAGCCCACACCAAAAAAAATAAAAATGGCCACCTTGCTCAAACATCGTGAAGAGAGCATACCTGCAAGCAGGGTACCAGCCCGTCAAATGAAAAACCTAGCAAGAACAACAACCAAGATAACATCGCCAGCAAAGGAGCACTAGCCAGGCTTTAATGATAAGCTTAGACCAAGGAGAACACAAGTTACAAGCATCCAAGTGTCTAGTTCTCTCAAGCCGAGAGGCCGAGTAAACAATCAGAAATTCAGAATTGACCAGCAATCTGAACAACTCTCAATCTGAAATACACCCGTTCTCCCATTCCAAACGCAGCCAAACGAGCATAGCTGGTGGGACGATCCGGTAAATCGAATCACTGCCACTGGAGTGTGCTCAGGTGTACTCTTTCCTAAATCTCTTATCAAAATCACGAATTACGCAGAGCAACATTATTATTTATGCCTCAATACTTGCACAAACAGATGAATCTATTTGCTCATAATTTCGCGGAATAGACATATGGCACGATCAAGCCAATTGAAAATTATATGGGTACTTTCTTGAAGTATTAACCTGATTAGTGAAATTTTTCATGATAACTAAGCTCCAATTCTAAAACATATATATCTGATAAACTGAGTATATAGTGCACCTAAAAAATTACATGATTTATTTCCTCAAATTGTTAGCATGATAAGTGGAAAATTTCCATGCTGAGTATGCTAGTATGCTTATCTGAATACTGAAAGTGACTTTCATGAGATGTCCCCATTTTGATTCAATCTTTGAGAAGCTTTGTAAAAACTATTATCAAAGTGCACCCCTATTACCTTCGACCTTGGCTTTACAGATTACCTTTTTGCACTAGTACTAGGCATTTTGTTTCAAATAGCTGCATATAATTGTTGTTCAATTGATGCATCAATACCATGGATTTTATTCATACAAATGCTGAAATGCCTATGAATCTAAGTATAATTGTTGTTTTCCATGTAAAAAACAAGTTATAACAAACATATTTGCAAGCACTCCAAACAGGTCATGAAAAGCAGGGTTCGAGCATAACGATTTAGCTCGCTGACCACAAGCTCATTTGAAAAGCCGAGCAACCTACGTTGATACCAATTGGAGCACGAGTCTTTACTTGAGATTTTAGCCAATGGGAGAGCACGTCTCAGCTCGCAGAATAAACAAAAAAGCTGTACACAACAATCAAACGTGTTGACCGTTTCCAGCCAGCTCACTTCAATTGCCAAGGAGAAAGTATCTTCTCAGTCAGTACATCGGCGAGACCAGTTTAGTTAAAACTTCTTGGATCAATGGCTCTTTCATGACTTGTTCCACAAAAATCAGACACTTTATCAGTATATAATGGTTGATCGAAACATACTAAGCCGAGAAGGACCTCACGAAAGTAATCAAGCCTATCGACCATGTCAAAGCGAAAAGAAGTCTTGAGAAGGGGGCCAACCAAGAGTCCTCGTTTAGAATGAACAAAAGCCTTGGGACAGGCCCAAGCATTCCAGTCCTCGTCTTGAACGAGCTCGTCTTGAACGAGCAAAGCCTTGTCTTGAACAAGCATCCCAGACCTCGTCTTGAACGAGCAAACCTTATCTTGAACAAGCATTCCAGTCCTCGTCTTGAACGAGAAAAGCCTTGTCTTGAACAAGCATTCCATTCCTCGTCTTGAACGAGCAAAGCCTTGTCTTGAACAAGCATTTCAGTCCTCGTCTTGAACGAGAAAAGCTGTCTTGAACAAGCATTCCATTCCTCGTCTTGAACGAGCGAAGCCTTGTCTTGAACAAGCATTCCATTCCTCGTCTTGAACAAGCGAATCCTTGTCTTGAACAAGCATTCCAGTCCTCGTCTTGAACGGGCAAAAGCCTTGGGACAGACCCAAGCACTCTAGTCCTTGTCTTGTACGAGCAAAGCCTTATCTTGAACAAGCACTCCAGTCCTCGTCTTGAACGACCTAAGCCTTGTCTCGAACAAGCATCCTCGTCCTCGTCCTCGTCTTGAACGAGCTAAGCCTCGTCTCGAATAAGCATCATAGTCCTCGTCTTGAACAAGAACAAAAGTCTCGCCCAACGAACGAGCACTAAAAGCCTCGCCTAAAACGAGCACGGAGTAAAGACTCATAGAGGAGACGAGCAATTTAAAGATATACGTTTGACTAAAGCGAACAAACAAAAACTTAGAAACAGGATTCTACTTTGTCCTGAACGATGAATAAGAAATAGAGCGCCTTGAGCGAGCTCAAGATCACCCTAGCATCAACATTTGTCGTAGTTACAAACACTCGGGGGCCAGAATTCAACTTTATTACTCACACTTGAAATGATGGTAGAAGACGCAATTTATAACGACACGAACTGTTCAGCTCACTAAGGATGTCTACATACTCTAGCTATCATTGATTCCTAGTCGATGTCGCTGTGACTGCGTGATCATCTTAGCTCATTGATCAAACAGAAAGATGCCCGACACAAGAACTCAAGGAAAATCATACTCGGCGTGAACTAAGAACATCTGTTATACGACCAAGACAGGGTTATATTCAGAAAAGGCCAACTCGGCTACCTTTCGCATCGCAGGATCATACTTTTTGATATAATTCGATAAAGATGAGCAAATAAAAGGTGTAAACTTTCTTCCTCTTATTTCAAGCGAGCAAGAAAGTTGGGGGCCACTGAAAGGAATAACCTGAGGACGGTTATGGGTCTTGCTTGGCTTAACCCAGATAGGCCATCATAGACCCACTGCAAGGAAAAAGGCCCGGCTCGTCTTAGTAATAGCTAACGAGCTAAGCTTAAGGAATTACCCGTTCTAGCTCGGTATAAACGAGCTGAACGCCAGAGACTTCATCAAAGCCCTTTCGACCTAACAGCAAAGGCCTTAAAGTTAAACGAGTTCAGCTGTGTCCACCTTAGGTCGGTCCAACGAGCTGGGGCAAATATCATCATCGCCTGCAACATTCTGGAACCTTTCGTAACTGAAGGAAGCCTAGCCCACTAGGGAATCTTGGCTCAGGAGACTCCTTAACCGAATGGGGATAAGGTTGAGCTAATGACATCATTAGAGATAAGGGTGACCTCACCCAATATGGATATACTCAAATCCTCTAGAAGATCTAGAACTTGGGGGCAAGCCAACTTTACTCTATAAATAGAGGTCTCAAACCCTAATTTCAGGTTGATTCTCTCTTTCCTAGCTATTTCCTTCTTTCCAAGTTTTCTCTCTCAAGGACATCTAATTTATTCTCACGCCGGAGGGCCTTTGCCGGTGAAGCCCCGGCCTAGTTCACGTTTTTTCATCTTTTTTAGGTTAAGCAAGACTTTCCAGATATCCGCCCGTGGATCCGGCATCATTGATCCCATTTATGGCTCGATCAGGCATTAACTTCCTTCCCTCATCAGCGAAAGCGAGCATGGTTGTGGTCTGAACTCTGAGTAGAGTTAATTTCTATTTTTGTTGACTTATTAATTAGCTAACGTGTAGGACTGTTCAAGACCAAAACTTGGACCATATTGCATTAACTAGGGCATAGAGCTTTTCTTTACCACATACATAATTAGCTAGCATGCGCGTATTATCACATTACGGATATATATATATATATATATATATATATATATATATATACACCTCAAAGAAACTGATTGATTTAATGAAGCCATAGTTAACAAATCCTCCCCTCTCCTTCTTCCTTACCTATCCAAAGAACAAAAACAAAAAACATCTATGGCAGTTGACAATCGAATGCCGTTTCATTTGTGCCTTTTCATTGTCTTGTTTGGCCAAGTTGTGGGCAGTGGGATTGAGGTGAAGTTGATCCATCGGGATTCAACTGTTTCTCCTCTCTACAACTAATCTGTCACCCCGGGAGAGCGGGCAAGAGATGAAGCCTTGCGCTCTCTTTCCCGATTCAATCGGATGACCGCCGACGGGGAGGTCACCGCCGACTCGCTTCTCTACCCTGAGCATGGTGGTGCATTTCTGATAAAGTTGTCCATCGGAGATCCACCGATCAAAACTTACGCGTTTATGGACACCGCAAGCGATCTAACGTGGATACAATGTGCTCCATATTACAGTTGCTTCCACCAAAAGACTCCACTCTACGACCCCAAAAAGTCGTTCAAGTATCATTCCATACCGTGTAATGGAAGTTCCTGCGACGCACTTCTGCCTCGGTGGAAATCATGGACCAATCGTAGTTCTATATGCACGTATGGGTATGGCTACACCGATGGCTCATGGTCGAAAGGAGCATTAGCCACCAAGACATTTGGCTTTCAAACTGTCGACCAAATTGGAGAATCGTTCACGGATACCATCTTTGGTTGAGGATATGACAACAAGTTGCAAATACCCAATGGTGGTTCCGGTACTATTGGTCTTGGACCCTTCTCCATTATTTCTCAATTCATCCCAACCTTGGAGATGAAGTTCTCCTACTGCATGCCAAACTCGACCGAATTTTCTAGCAGTTTAAAGATTGGGATGAATGCAGGTATATCTGGAGTCAAAATGGTCTCGACTCCGTTGCTCTTCAATGAAAAGCACCCCACGTATTACTTTTTAAATCTTGAAGGAATCATTGTGGGAAGAAAGAAGATACCGAACTAGTAAATCACTCCTGGAAAGGGTAACACTATCGTAGACTCTGGGACAATGCTCAACCTCCTTCAACCGGATCTCGATGATAGGGTTTATTACATGCTCAAGCAAGAGATTGGTCTCCAAACAGTTGAAGATCCGAAGCATATCTATAAACTTTGCTACGATTCAAAAAATTTCAGCAAAGTTCCAGAGCAGATATTGGTATTCCACTTTACCGGCGCAGACATCAAGCTGAAGAACGAAAACACGTTCATTTCATTTGATGGAATAACGTGTTTCACAACGGCACGTGCAAAACCACAGCTAATGATGTATAATATATATGGGAATATTGCACAGACGAACTTCGAGGTTGAGTACAACCTCCAAACCAGGGCTGTATCGTTTGCACCCGCGAATTGTTCAGAAAATCCATTGGAATATTTTAAATAATAATTTAAAAAGTAATACGTGGGGTGCTTTTCATTGAAGAGCAACGGAGTTGAGACCACTTTGACTCCAGATATACCCGCATTCATCCCAATCTTTAAACTGCTATAAAATTCGGTCGAGTTTGGCATGCAGTAGGAGAACTTCATCTCCAAGGTTGGGATGAATTGAAAAATAATGGAGAAGGGTCCAAGACCAATAGTACCGGAACCACCATTGGGTATTTGCAACTTGTTGTCATATCCGCAACCAAAGATGGTATCCGTGAACGATTCTCCAGTTTGGTCGACAGTTTGAAAGCCAAATGTCTCGGTGGCTAATGCTCCTTTCGACCATGAGCCATCAGTGTAGCCATACCCATACGTGCATTTAGAACTACGATTGGTGCATGTTTTCCACCAAGGCAGAAGTGCGTCGCAGTAACTTCCATTACACGGAATGGAATGATACGTGAACGACTTTTTGTCGTAGAGTGGAGTCTTTTGGTGGAAGCAACCGTAACATGGAGCACATTGTACCCACGTTAGATCGCTTACGGTGTCCATAAACGCGTAAGTTTCGATCGGTGGATCTCCGATGGACAACTTTATCAGAAATGCACCACCATGCCCAGGGTAGAGAAGCGAGTCGGCGGTGACCTCCCCGTCGGCGGTCATCCGATTGAATCGGGAAAGAGAGCGCAAGGCTTCATCTCTTGCCCGCTCTCCCGGGGTGACGGATTGGTTGTAGAGAGGAGAAACAGTTGAATCCCGATGGATCAACTTCACCTCAATCCCACTACCCACAACTTGGCCAAACAAGACAATGAAAAGGCACAAATGAAACGGCATTCGGTTGTCACCTGCCATGGATGTTTTTTGTTTTTGTTCTTTGGATAGGTAAGGAGAGGGGAGGATTTGTTAACTATGGCTTCATTAAATCAATCAGTTTCTTTGAGGTGTATATATATATATATATATATTATCCGTAATGTGATAATACGCTTATTATGTATGCGGAAAAGAAAAGCCCTATATACCCTGGTTAATGCAATATGGTCCAAGTTTTGGTCTTGAACAGTCCTACACGTTAGCTAATTAATAAGTCAACAAAAATAGAAATTAACTCTACTCAGAGTTCAGACCCCAACCATGCTCGCTTTCGCTGATGAGGGAAGGAAGTTAATGCCATAGCTAAACACTGAAGCAATGTACAGACAACCAAATTGGTCATGATTCTCAATATCCAAATATAAAATGAAATTAAATCTCATAAGCAAAGATAAATGCTTTGAGTTTTTGTCCTTTGCTGCCGTGCTCTACTCCCCAAAAATTTGTTTTATTTTATTTTTTTATGTATTCACCAAGTATTAATGTTAATTTAATTATTACGATGAAACTTTTAATTTTTTTTATTGATAAATCACTTCATGATTTATTCATTACGATTTTTAAAATTTCATCAAAATAATTAAATCGACACTAATATTTTTTCCAAAATTCATTTTGTTGATCATAAAAAAAATCAAAATGGAACATAATTATTCGTCATGTCAATTTAGCGTAGTTAGGGCATCTCCAATGGAGAACACCAAATTTGGTGTATCTTTTACACCAAATGTTACACTAAAAAAAAATCTCCTCCAATGTATCACACTATTTTTCACACTAAAAAGGAATATTCTCTATCCACCTCATTTTTCCACTAACTCTCATTGTTACACAAACAATACTTGAAGTCTATGATTTTACATATAAACCCCTCTCTTTTAATTGAGATGATATAATTATCTTAAACCAATATTTTAAATTTAAAAGATTACTAAATATTTAAGTAAAATATATTATATAATTTATTAACATATAAGTTAATTAACATAATTTACAATGTGTGAGTTTTTTGAATTTAGAGGGACTAAATGTGACAAGTGAAACTATTACACCAAATTTGGTGTAAATGAATAGTGTTACACCACCAAATTTGGTGTAAATGAATAGTGTTACACCAAATTTGGTGTAACACTATTCATTTACACCAAATTTGGTGTAAAATATAGTGTCCATTGGAGAAGTGAATAGTGGTTTTTTTAGTGTTTTAGTGTAGAATTTGGTGTCCATTGGAGATGCCCTTACAGAAGCACATGCTAGTGTTTCAAATGGTGAGTGTGAGTGCATTATAAATTAACCTGAACAACAAATTGACTACTTACCCCAATGGTGAATGAGAATTTTAGAATTAAGAGATATTTTTTAACAAATAACCAATTTTGGTCATTTGCATACTTTTATTTTGTTAAAAGACTATGCTGAATATATGAGGTTTCGGTGGCCTATATAACTAGTATCATACTTATACTTAAAGTTAAATGACAAGATTGAATACTTAAAAAAAAAAAAAAAAAGGTTTTTTAAATAATCAATACTTTAAAGCTATTACATAATGCCATGAAGGTTACAATTTGGCATATAAATAGGCTAATACAAATCTCCCCTAATGAGATTCGAACTTTTGACCTCCGCATGGGAAGCTAACACCGGATACCAGGGGCAGACCTTCCATAGAAGGTGGGTGTGCACGTGCACCTGGTCAACCAGATTTTCCTTTTTTTTTTTTGGTACTAAGGGCAGAAATGTGGTGGCAGCAGCATGAAGAAGAAGCTGAAAGAGGGTGAGAAATTGAAGGCTTTTGATTCTTGTTTTGTAATGTAGTTAGGGAAGGGGGTAGGGGACCATCTATAATACATGTCCTTTTCGGTATTTTCATTTGGCTGGGCTATAGCTTTGCTTCTTTTTGGCAGAGATTGCATGAGTCTATGCTTATAGGATATATTTCTAGCTTACATCTGTTCTTTATTTTTTCATGCTCAGTGCTGCATACTCCTATCTATATCTATATCTATATATATATATATATATATATATATATATATATACTCACTCCATCTCATTTGAAGCTTCATCATTTTGGTGATGGCACGCAAAATATGACAAGTGATGAGTGTAAAAAGGATTGTGAGAGGGAATAAGTTAGTGAGGGAAATAATAAATATTTCTTGAAAACGCGACTCACACTTGCGTCTTCAATCCGGGCTCCCGACTCGGATTTTTCCATGCATACGTACTGATTAAAACATTTTGCTGGCTGTGAATAATCTTGGCTTGGGCCAATTTGCTTTTCTCCTTTTCTTCACCCAACAATTGACCCACTATTTCTTCCGTCCCGTTTGACTTTCTTTTGCATATTTTGGGATCTATTTAACTCATAAATAAATTACATTCGGGTAAAAATATAAAATCACTAAAATAATCCCGAATTACAAATAAACCCTAAAAATACATTTTAGCCGAAAATTACATAGAAACTATTCTAAATACATAAAAATTATCATTTAAGCTCATATAAAACTAGGAATTAGATATGTAAAATCCGTCTCATCACGCACACCCAAACCGCTCGCCTATGTGGCCTTGATCGGAGCCGTTGAGTGGAGGGGTCAGCGAAAATGGGTGGAGCGGTTCCGGGTCTTATAAAAACAGAAATTTTTATAAATTAGGAAGAAACTCCCTCTGCACATTCATATTACTGATTCCAAAACGTTTCAGTTCATTATTGTGCGTTTTTTTGAAACCGTTCATTATTGTACTTTACTAGCAGTACTCCTGTGCGATGCACGGGGCGTTAACACAAAAAAGAGATAAATTAAAATAAAAGTGATGAAAAATAGGTAATTTTTAATGCATTACAAATTACTTTTTTATATACAACACTCTCAGTACAACAATAATTGTGCCTCTGAAAAATATTTCCACCATCATTATGAGAACTCCCTTAGGTTTGATATACATGTCTTTTTTTTTTTTTAGGGCAAATTGTAACTTGGTTACCCATATTTTTTCAATAATTGTAATATGGTTCCCAACAGTGTAAAAGGTGCAACCCCTTAGCCATAGTTTGTCATTTTGTTGCAGTTTAATATAAATTCTATTAAAAACGTAACTCCCGTTAAAAATTGAAGACATGTACCTCGCACATGAATATGAATTTAAAAGGGCAAAATGTCCCAACCCAAAAATGCACATTCTCAGCTTACTCTATTCACAAACAAAATTAAGTTTCTCTACAACCCATCCGCCACTTTTGCGGATGCGATTTGTAACTATGAATGAGCGGTGATAATGGCAGACTGGAGAACGTTAAGAAAGAAAGAGATGAAATTCGAGGTCTTTACCGCTTGCTGCTTCATCTTCTGACGACCAACAGATTCCTTGCTTTCATCTCGTTCTAGACCTTCTAGAACTCTACAGTTCCTATTCGCCAGGATTGCTTGTTTTCATTCCCGCAGCCGGGGCATCCTCTTCATCAGAGAGAGAGAGATTGCTAGCTACTTGGTTTAGTGTGTGTGCTTGTATTTTGGTGGCCAAAATACATTTACCCCCCCAAAGTATCCACCGAATCCCACTTTGCCCCCCAGCGCCAAATTTGTCCCACTTTGCCCCCCAAAGCTTCAATTTGTCCCACTTTCCCCCCCAGCTCCAGACTTTGCACCCCAGCACTAACGAATGTTAGAAAATTTAACAGAATAGGTAACGATTGGACTATTTTGTAATGCTTATTAGTTTTTAAGGGTCAAAATGCAAAGTTTCAAATATTAAGTACTAAAAATTTATTTATTTTTCCAAATATTTAACATTATCTTAAATCTTAAATAATTAATAAGTCTTGAAACTAATACTAATTTTATGCTAATTTTTTTTTTTAAAAAAAATATGAAATTATTTTTTCTAAATAAATGAATTTTTTTTTTTAATAAAACTAAAAATTAAGTATGTTTTTTTTATTTTTTAAATAAAAATATTTAAAATTTTTTTTTTAAATATTTTTATTTAAAAAATAAAAAAAACATACTTAATTTTTAGTTTTATTAAAAAAAAAAATTCATTTATTTAGAAAAAATAATTTCATATTTTTTTTTAAAAAAAAAATTAGCATAAAATTAGTATTAGTTTCAAGACTTATTAATTATTTAAGATTTAAGATAATGTTAAATATTTGGAAAAATAAATAAATTTTTAGTACTTAATATTTGAAACTTTGCATTTTGACCCTTAAAAACTAATAAGCATTACAAAATAGTCCAATCGTTACCTATTCTGTTAAATTTTCTAACATTCGTTAGTGCTGGGGTGCAAAGTCTGGAGCTGGGGGGGAAAGTGGGACAAATTGAAGCTTTGGGGGGCAAAGTGGGACAAATTTGGCGCTGGGGGGCAAAGTGGGATTCGGTGGATACTTTGGGGGGGTAAATGTATTTTGGCCTATCATATGTTGTTCAATTTATTTTTATAACTATAAAAATAAATTGAACAACATATGATATGATTAACTAACATAATATCTTGACTTTTCATGAGGGTGCGGGTCGGGTCGGATCACGGCGGGTCAATATCAAAACCCGAACCCGACCCTAACCCGCTCGGGTCATGAAAATTACAACCCGAATCCTACTTTTTCGGGGCGGATCGCCTTCGGGTTCGGTCAAATTGCCTTCCCTACTCAACATGGTTCTACTTTGGAATTGTAGGACAATTTGGTCTTTTTCCATTTATCCATTATAAATATCTTTAGCTAATGTGGTTCAATTTCGGCAACTTGGGGGAATAAAAAAATAGTACTGTACTCCATAGACTGTTTTGGGTATTAATCATTTACTGGAAAAGATGTTATGATGGAGTATTTTGAATTTCAAATTTACACAAAAGGTACAGTACACATTAAAGAAAAGAAAAAGCATCCCATTTGATTTAAAAAACTTGGTTGCTTCTTCTCCCTCTTCAGTCACCAAAATAGGCCAAAATACATTTACCCCCCCCAAAGTATCCACCGAATCCCACTTTGCCCCCCAGCGCCAAATTTGTCCCACTTTGCCCCCCAAAGCTTCAATTTGTCCCACTTTCCCCCCCAGCTCCAGACTTTGCACCCCAGCACTAACGAATGTTAGAAAATTTAACAGAATAGGTAACGATTGGACTATTTTGTAATGCTTATTAGTTTTTAAGGGTCAAAATGCAAAGTTTCAAATATTAAGTACTAAAAATTTATTTATTTTTCCAAATATTTAACATTATCTTAAATCTTAAATAATTAATAAGTCTTGAAACTAATACTAATTTTATGCTAATTTTTTTTTTAAAAAAAATATGAAATTATTTTTCTAAATAAATGAAATTTTTTTTTTAATAAAACTAAAAATTAAGTATGTTTTTTTTATTTTTTAAATAAAAATATTTAAAAAAATAAAGATTTTTTTTTCAACAAACAAAAAAATACAATATTTTTCTAAAATAAAAAAAAGGCTATAATGTTTTAATTTTTTTTAAATAAAATTCTTACAAAAATTACAATTTAAAATTTTTATTTTATATTTTTTAAAAATATAAATAAAACTTTACAATGTTTTTTAAGAAAAAAAAATCTTTATTTTTTTAAATATTTTTATTTAAAAAATAAAAAAAAACATACTTAATTTTTAGTTTTATTAAAAAAAAAAAATTCATTTATTTAGAAAAAATAATTTCATATTTTTAAAAAAAAAAAATTTAGCATAAAATTAGTATTAGTTTCAAGACTTATTAATTATTTAAGATTTAAGATAATGTTAAATATTTGGAAAAATAAATAAATTTTTAGTACTTAATATTTGAAACTTTGCATTTTGACCCTTAAAAACTAATAAGCATTACAAAATAGTCCAATCGTTACCTATTCTGTTAAATTTTCTAACATTCGTTAGTGCTGGGGTGCAAAGTCTGGAGCTGGGGGGGAAAGTGGGACAAATTGAAGCTTTGGGGGGCAAAGTGGGACAAATTTGGCGCTGGGGGGCAAAGTGGGATTCGGTGGATACTTTGGGGGGGTAAATGTATTTTGGCCTAGTTGTTTTTTAGTGAGGTTTGATGATTTTAAACTAATTTCTATTGCTAATTAAAATTTAAACTTATACATAGATTGGGCCCAAGCAAATATGAGCTAAAAATTTTAAAATTTTGTATGCTTAGGGCCGGGTCGGGTTCGGGTTTCCTTGTCTTCGGGTCGGGGTCGGGTTCGGGACACACCTTTTGACATTAGGATCGGGTTCGGTTTTGACGAAACCCGACCCGTTGCCATCCCTAATGTTGAGCGCCAAACACTATTCATCAACAATATCCTGTTTTTATATTAGTAAAGATTTGTGACGATATACTAATACACTCCATGTGTCCCAAAATAATCTTCACGTTTGACTATTCAAACATTTTAAGGATATGAACACTTACTTCACTAGACATGTTGTGTTTATGCAAATTTAAGCCTAAATTGTATAAATAGGAAGAACTTTTTGAGACGATGAGAAATGGCACATGATAAGATCATTTTGGGACGGAGGGAGCATTCTCATTATTGTCCTTCACTTGTACTATATTACGCCATACTAATTTTTTAATTGACTCTGACTTTCAGTTTTGATGATTATAATTAGGGGAAATGACAATTTAGGGTCCAAAGTTTGGGGGTGTGTGTGCCAATAGGGGTTTGATGTTTCAATTTTGTCAATTTAGGGTCCAAAGTTGCAAAAGTTGTGCAGGTTAGGGTTTTTTAACGATTCTGTTAACGGAACCCAGTTAAGTCACGTGTTTTGCACATGGACTTAACTGGAGTTTGTTTTGATTATTTGCATGGGCATATAGTCATTTCAGACAAAGAAAATTAATAAAACAAATTGAAATATTAAATTTTACTTTCTTATATTAAATTAAATAATAATTAAGACGTCATTTACCAAAAATATTTTTTCAAGAAATACAATAAAAACATTTTTTTTTCATTTAGAACCACTATAAAATAAATAGTATAATTTTTAAAAAGGAAAATTTTTTTAAAAATTTATATTCCAACAAAAAAAACCACTTTATTTTTTAGAAAGAAGAAAGTGGGGATTTCGACAATTCTTTTTTTTTTTGGTGATGGTGGTTAGTATTGTTTCATTATTAATATTAGTATTCTAATTATTTTATTTTCTTTATAAAATTATTTTTAATTTTTATTATTAATTTCCATCGTTTATAACTTCATTTTTTTTTTGCAGTTTAAAAAAAAACTTTAATTTTTTATTTGCTTATTTTATTTATTTATTAGTATTTTTTAATTAATTAAAATTATTCGTAAATATAATAATAAGAGTAAAAGAAAATTTAGGTTCCATTGTTGTTGGGTATGCCCACATATATCTCAGTTTCAATGTAATAGGATTGATTAGATTTGATTGATCCATCACCTAAGTTTTATTTCATGGACTTTAGACCCGCATGTAAATAAAAGGACACGTGCTCCACTCAATGAGCGACAGCACATCTGTCCTTTAACCATCCACAAGGGATTTCCAACGTCTAGTTTTTTGGGCTCTACTATAAATACCCCATAACTTCAAACGTTTTGAAGTTGCTAAGATATTCAGAATTTCTCTCTCAAGCATTTGTTGAAGATTTGAAGATTGCCTTTGATTTTCCACAATTCTCAAGAACATCTTCATAACTTCATCCTTAGCCCAGATCCTCAAGCAAAAATGTCACGACCCGAAAACCCGCCTCTATTTTCGTAGTAATAAATATTTAATCATTTATTTATTTCTTATTTATTTATTTAAATTATTTATTTATTTAAATAATTATGTGTGCATTTTGTGTTTCTTAATAATTTTTGCCTAGCATTTTATTTGGGCCATTTGTGCTAGTGTAGAAGTGTTGAGTCTTAAATGTTAGTGGGGAATATAAGATGATTGAGTTAGTGTGTAGGGGAGGGGGTCTATGTGTAAATTCCTAAATATTCCTACTTACTCCCTCCATCCCCCCTCTCCTCCCTCATTTCTCCCTCACTTTCCTCTCTCTCTCCAGCACACTCCTTCTCTCTCTCTCTCCTCCATGGTTGAGGTAAGTTTCTCTTCTCCTTCTCTCTTCTTTTTAGTCCTCATCCTCTCATTGTTTCTCATTTCTCATAAAATGAAACTTGTTTAGATCATCGATAGGATCGTAGAGGGCTAAGAAAATTCGAATTCCGTCAACTTTGAGAAAATCCGGGTAAGTTACTTTTCCCCCATTTATGTTAAAAATGCTCATCTTTAACTCTATTGATGTTCTTGTTGATATCCATGGCTTCTTGGTTGAGTTTAGAAATTATTTGGAATTTATTTGGATTTTGGTTAAAAGTTGTGATTGTTATGAATGTTGGGATTTAATCTTGGTTTTGGTTGATAAATGATGTTATTTAGGTCCCCTTTAAGTTAGATGTTGTTTGGATACTTTGGGGATCAAGTTGGGAGTGTTGATTTGTGAGAAATTTGGTTTTGGTTCGAAAATGGTGAAACCAAGCTCTGTTTCCCAGCCTGAAGGCAGACCGGGCGCCCGCCCTCTCAAGCCCGCGCGCCCGCCCGCCCGACCTTTTTCCTTCGGCCGACTTACTGGTGAAATGAGCGCCCGCCCGACCTTGAGTGAGCGCCCGCCCGCCCCCTTTTTCTGGAAATCATATTTGTGTTTGTTTAAGACTAGGTTGTATTTTTAGTTTGGGTTTTAGAGGCACATGAATTGAGTTTTCTTGTATTTAAATGTTAGGATAGAAGTATATATAGGTACTCCTAAGATTTAGAACGAAAGGAGTGAAATTCGGAGCTAAAACAGGGATTTTTCATAATGTCCGGCCGAACACTTTATAAAAATTGTCCGTTTTACGTTCAATCTTCCGGAGGCCATAACTTCTTCGTCCGGACTCCGTTTTGGACGTGTAAACTATCGTTGGAAAGCTCTTTTTGAGTAATACGCAATGGTTCTATTGGCCGCATGGTTACAGACCAGAATGGTTGTCTTATTGTTGAGGTTTAAGATCAAGGTGTAGTCTCGGTCTAGGTTCCGTAGTACTATTCTAGTTGACTTAGTTGGGCACCGTGGAACACTTTGGTAATTGAAAGTGGTTCCTTGTGAACAATGGTGTTATGTAATTTTATCAAGTATTGTTTGGAAATGTTTGGGCATCTTCTGATGTGTTCGTGATTGTTCCAATCGAATTGATTTTCGAGTAAGACTTGGTCTAAGTTTTAGGCGATGTCCTATAGTACCTAGAGGGTTGTTATTGAACACCAAAGTGTAGGGTTTAGTCCGGTCGTGATCATTTTCTAATAAGGGTA
Organism: Campanula takesimana; assembly: GCA_026119855.1. Lineage (NCBI taxonomy): Eukaryota > Viridiplantae > Streptophyta > Magnoliopsida > Asterales > Campanulaceae > Campanula > Campanula takesimana. The sequence goes on from JAOWBW010001419.1 coordinate 154,953, forward strand.
ACCTTTTGGATTCGTTTGGGGTGTTTAGGATTGGTTCGTTATGGACGGAGGTAAAGCGTGAATTGGCAATTGGGTACTTACGGTTTGATTAACCTTAAGGAGTATTCATTCTGACTTCCTACTTTGGAATTCCAGGTGTGATGATATGGTTGAGTTCATAGTCCTAGTATATATTTATGAGTAAATGTTTAGGGTCATTTTGATAATAGTCATTGTGCTATTTGTGAGCGACCGTTTGGGTTGTGCTCTTTATGATTAACTTGTGGGTATCATATTTAGGATGTATGTGGTACGTGCCTCATCTTGGAATCATTATGTTTTAATGGTCAAAGTTGTTGGACTCTTTTATGAGAAATTCCTTGTGTTTATTGTTGTTGAACTCTTCTTGAGTAATCGTTTGCATCTTTTATGGTGATTAATTGGTATGGTTCCCTACTTTGGAATCATTGCCCCCGTTGTTGTTTCAAGCGAGTATTTATTACTATGTGCTTGTTAAAGTCCAGCTGGCATTTGTGGTTGTGTCGGGCGATGGGGAAGATTATAATGGCAACGAGCCGAGTCCATTATAATGTGACCCATTGTTTTGCCCTTATTTTCCTTTTCCAGATTGGCCTTGGAAAAGATAAGTTAGCTTCCTTTGTGAATGTATCTAGCTACCGAGCATGACTTTGTGGCATGGCTCTTGTCCTTTGTGACACTCTTATGGTTATTGTTCCGGTACCGGGGGTATTCTCTTCAGCTTTTATGCTACTATGAAGATGGCTTGATGGGTTGATTGATTGATTGGTCGGTTCTGACCGGGGTTCTCTTCAGTTGTCATACTGCTATTGTTGATTGGTTGATCGGTTGAAGCTGCGCAGCGATTGTTCTATCAGTTTGGTGAAACCTTGGCTCAGTATCCTTTGTTACGTGTTTATTTCAGTCTTATGTGTTGCATGATGAGTTAGTCGTTATTTCCAACTGGTATGGGATAGTTGGCGATAGGGAGCTTTCTCATTTGTTGTTATATGATTTACTTGCTCAGTTATATAATTGATTTGCATGATATTATGCCATGTAGATGCGTTTAGTAACTTACTGAGATTTTATCTCACCCCGTTTCTTGTTTCAAATTGTTTTTCCTTAACCCCCCCCCAGGAAAACAAGTGGTAGCGTTGTGAGATCCGTTGTAGCGGAAATCTTCTGAGCAGGTTGATCGCCTTTGGGATAGTTGCTCTTTGGAGCCTTTATGTATTTTATTGTGGGTTCGTAGTCGTTCAGTGTTTTGTATATACGGTTGTACTTTGGGTATTTTTGTTAATAGTTGTTCTTGCTTCCGCGTTTGTTTCTAGTCTCCGAGTTCTAATCTCGTTGAGGTATTGTTTGTTGGTATTGGTTTTTTTTGTAGAATTCACGCGCCTGGTTTGGTATTTAGCAATTTTGGAGATGTTAATTATGTAAATTTTATATTTATGGATTTTTAGAATTTCCGGGGCGTGACAGTTGGTATCAGAGCAATGGTTTTAGATATTGAAAGAGAATAAGAACTCTGATATTGAGTAGGTTGCAATACTTGGGTGTTATGATTTTGAGTGGTTTAGAAACTAAGTTTTCTTGAAAGAATGAGGTATGGTAGAAGTTGGTTGAGTTATAAGTCGTGATATTGACGCCGAGTGTTTCTTCTCTTGTGGTATATCAAGTATAGATTGGTGTTAATAGTAGTGGTTCCCTTGGGGTTAGTTGGTTTGGGAATCGACAGTGCAATCTGATGGCTCGGGCATATCTATTTCGTAAAGTGGACAACGTTTTGTGCTATGTTCGCCTGATTGTTATCATTCATGGATTTATGTTGAGGTGTATTCTCGAATACGGAACTACGTGATTGTTACTAGTATATATATGGGATGATTTGGTTATGTCACATATGCGAGATATTGATGAGTTAAGTGGTATGGTTTAGCTTTCCGTGTGTTACGAATTTCTTGTGTGCCATCGATGGGTGGTGAATATTTCTATATTAGTATGTTTGACTTTGTTTAGGATCATACTAAGTATATATAATGTTCAGGTTCTATCTTGAAAGTCAGAAAATCTTTATTATAAGGTTTTGCTGGGAATTTAGCTTATTCTGTTGGCAATATTAATTTTGAAATATTAGGTATAATTTAAATTGAGTGCAATATGTCGCTTGACCGATAGAGAACTTGGGTTATATGATGAGTTGAGATAAGCTACAATACTGATGGGTGAATCAGTGAGCATATAGTATCGGTTGGGTTAAAAGAGTTAAAGATTCAATTTGTAAATTTCTTGATAGGAGTTTTTCTTTACTTTTAGTACATCTAAGTGAGTGCATCGGAATTGTTTAGTATGAGGAAATACTTAATTTGTTATGGGTCATAATAAGAAGTTGAGTTATGATACTTTTGGAATCATTTTAGTACATGACTGGAGTTGAGTTAAAGCAAAATGAGTTATGAGTATATGGTGGGAGTTATAATCATCAATGATGGTAAGCACGTTAAGTTTAAAGGTCTAGACATATTTTGAGAAAGTAAGAAATTCTCGAGCAATATTAAAGGCATTTTTGGGTTTTAGTTAAACAGTTGTCACTTGGTTCTGAATCTTTTCTTAGTGGCGTTCTCGTTTGGATTAAGGATTTGTAAAGGAAGTTGAGTATAGATACTTTGGCATATTAAAGGATACTATAATTCTGTATTGGGACGGAGCAGTTTATTGAATATTTCGGATTATTAATGATCATTTGTAATATCTTTTAGAGTTGTAAGTTGTAATATATTGATATTTATGAAAATAAAGATTGTGAAAAGTTCGGATCGTTACAGTTGCTACTTTAATGGTAATCCTTAGAGATATAGTCACGCGGTGAACATTTGAAGGATGAGAAATTTCTTTAGCTTTTCATAGTTTAAGAAGTTGTGTAAGCTCAAAATTGTTTAATGTTTTGAATTTCTGGGAAGTAATATTAAGTATGCGATTTTCTAATGGAAATATCTTTGCGGTATAATCAAGGTTGAATAAGACGAGTTTGTAGTATCTCGAGAATTGTGTTTAGGAGTAATCTGGATTCTGCGATTTTGGGCGATAAAGTATTTGCATATATTTTGAGGATTAACGCTTGATAAGTGGAGCTATCTGTGACTTGGAATTGGTTGTGATTTTAGTGGTTTTACCTTAGCGGGTTATATTATATTTTATTTTAAGACCAAGTTGAAACGTTATGATATCGGACTATCAAAAGTTGATGGATATATTTCCTTAGAAAACTAAGTATGAGGTAATGCTAGTAGTTGAGGAATTCAAAGGTTATGACTGTATTATGTTTTATCTTATAAGGAAAGTGAGTGTGGTAGTGGAATCTCATTTGATCGGATAGTTGATGACGGTAAATTTTTGAGTATATCATTAAGTCATTGGGTGACAATAATCGTTAGCCCTATTCCTTCTCTTATTTGTTCGGGTAGTAGTATGATTACTTGGGATGATGTCTAGATCGTCAATGCGTATGGGTGAACCCGAAAAGTAAAACTTATGGATGTTGATGATTTAAGGGTTGATGGTGAGCGTGATGCTAATTAGGATCAAATCAGCTATGTCTCAGAATTGGTGAACAAGTGATAGTCTTGAGAATGTGAAATTCGGGATGAAAGAGGAAGTTAACTTTAGGATGTTGATATGAATATGCTTGAGATATGTATGTGTTCAATATGTATGGGTTTATTTGAGTCATAGAATTGATGTCTGAAATCTTTAATAGGTACTTGATTTGGGGTTACGAGTGCTTTATGCGAGTTGATATTTTGTCGCCTCATTATGACCGCGCATTGTGATTTTGATGAGTGAATTCGTGGGCGAATTCTTTTTAAGGAGGGTAGATTGTCACGACCCGAAAACCCGCCTCTATTTTCGTAGTAATAAATATTTAATTATTTATTTATTTCTTATTTATTTATTTAAATTATTTATTTATTTAAATAATTATGTGTGCATTTTGTGTTTCTTAATAATTTTTGCCTAGCATTTTATTTGGGCAATTTGTGCTAGTGTAGAAGTGTTGAGTCTTAAATGTTAGTGGGGAATATAAGATGATTGAGTTAGTGTGTAGGGGAGGGGGTCTACGTGTAAATTCCTAAATATTCCTACTTACTCCCTCCATCCCCCCTCTCCTCCCTCATTTCTCCCTCACTGTCCTCTCTCTCTCCAGCACACTCCTTCTCTCTCTCTCTCCTCCATGGTTGAGGTAAGTTTCTCTTCTCCTTCTCTCTTCTTTTTAGTCCTCATCCTCTCATTGTTTCTCATTTCTCATAAAATGAAACTTGTTTAGATCATCGATAGGATCGTAGAGGGCTAAGAAAATTCGAATTCCGTCAACTTTGAGAAAATCCGGGTAAGTTACTTTTCCCCCATTTATGTTAAAAATGCTCATCTTTAACTCTATTGATGTTCTTGTTGATATCCATGGCTTCTTGGTTGAGTTTAGAAATTATTTGGAATTTATTTGGATTTTGGTTAAAAGTTGTGATTGTTATGAATGTTGGGATTTAATCTTGGTTTTGGTTGATAAATGATGTTATTTAGGTCCCCTTTAAGTTAGATGTTGTTTGGATACTTTGGGGATCAAGTTGGGAGTGTTGATTTGTGAGAAATTTGGTTTTGGTTCGAAAATGGTGAAACCAAGCTCTGTTTCCCAGCCTGAAGGCAGACCGGGCGCCCGCCCTCTCAAGCCCGCGCGCCCGCCCGCCCGACCTTTTTCCTTCGGCCGACTTACTGGTGAAATGAGCGCCCGCCCGACCTTGAGTGAGCGCCCGCCCGCCCCCTTTTTCTGGAAATCATATTTGTGTTTGTTTAAGACTAGGTTGTATTTTTAGTTTGGGTTTTAGAGGCACATGAATTGAGTTTTCTTGTATTTAAATGTTAGGATAGAAGTATATATAGGTACTCCTAAGATTTAGAACGAAAGGAGTGAAATTCGGAGCTAAAACAGGGATTTTTCATAATGTCCGGCCGAACACTTTATAAAAATTGTCCGTTTTACGTTCAATCTTCCAGAGGCCATAACTTCTTCGTCCGGACTCCGTTTTGGACGTGTAAACTATCGTTGGAAAGCTCTTTTCGAGTAATACGCAATGGTTCTATTGGCCGCATGGTTCCAGACCAGAATGGTTGTCTTATTGTTGAGGTTTAAGATCAAGGTGTAGTCTCAGTCTAGGTTCCGTAGTACTATTCTAGTTGACTTAGTTGGGCACCGTGGAACACTTTGGTAATTGAAAGTGGTTCCTTGTGAACAATGGTGTTATGTAATTTTATCAAGTATTGTTTGGAAATGTTTGGGCATCTTCTGATGTGTTCGTGATTGTTCCAATCGAATTGATTTTCGAGTAAGACTTGGTCTAAGTTTTAGGCGATGTCCTATAGTACCTAGAGGGTTGTTATTGAACACCAAAGTGTAGGGTTTAGTCCGGTCGTGATCATTTTCTAATAAGGGTAACCTTTTGGATTCGTTTGGGGTGTTTAGGATTGGTTCGTTATGGACGGAGGTAAAGCGTGAATTGGCAATTGGGTACTTACGGTTTGATTAACCTTAAGGAGTATTCATTCTGACTTCCTACTTTGGAATTCCAGGTGTGATGATATGGTTGAGTTCATAGTCCTAGTATATATTTATGAGTAAATGTTTAGGGTCATTTTGATAATAGTCATTGTGCTATTTGTGAGCGACCGTTTGGGTTGTGCTCTTTATGATTAACTTGTGGGTATCATATTTAGGATGTATGTGGTACGTGCCTCATCTTGGAATCATTATGTTTTAATGGTCAAAGTTGTTGGACTCTTTTATGAGAAATTCCTTGTGTTTATTGTTGTTGAACTCTTCTTGAGTAATCGTTTGCATCTTTTATGGTGATTAATTGGTATGGTTCCCTACTTTGGAATCATTGCCCCCGTTGTTGTTTCAAGCGAGTATTTATTACTATGTGCTTGTTAAAGTCCAGCTGGCATTTGTGGTTGTGTCGGGCGATGGGGAAGATTATAATGGCAACGAGCCGAGTCCATTATAATGTGACCCATTGTTTTGCCCTTATTTTCCTTTTCCAGATTGGCCTTGGAAAAGATAAGTTAGCTTCCTTTGTGAATGTATCTAGCTACCGAGCATGACTTTGTGGCATGGCTCTTGTCCTTTGTGACACTCTTATGGTTATTGTTCCGGTACCGGGGGTATTCTCTTCAGCTTTTATGCTACTATGAAGATGGCTTGATGGGTTGATTGATTGATTGGTCGGTTCTGACCGGGGTTCTCTTCAGTTGTCATACTGCTATTGTTGATTGGTTGATCGGTTGAAGCTGCGCAGCGATTGTTCTATCAGTTTGGTGAAACCTTGGCTCAGTATCCTTTGTTACGTGTTTATTTCAGTCTTATGTGTTGCATGATGAGTTAGTCGTTATTTCCAACTGGTATGGGATAGTTGGCGATAGGGAGCTTTCTCATTTGTTGTTATATGATTTACTTGCTCAGTTATATAATTGATTTACATGATATTATGCCATGTAGATGCGTTTAGTAACTTACTGAGATTTTATCTCACCCCGTTTCTTGTTTCAAATTGTTTTTCCTTAACCCCCCCCCCCCAGGAAAACAAGTGGTAGCGTTGTGAGATCCGTTGTAGCGGAAATCTTCTGAGCAGGTTGATCGCCTTTGGGATAGTTGCTCTTTGGAGCCTTTATGTATTTTATTGTGGGTTCGTAGTCGTTCAGTGTTTTGTATATACGGTTGTACTTTGGGTATTTTTGTTAATAGTTGTTCTTGCTTCCGCGTTTGTTTCTAGTCTCCGAGTTCTAATCTCGTTGAGGTATTGTTTGTTGGTATTGGTTTTTTTTGTAGAATTCACGCGCCTGGTTTGGTATTTAGCAATTTTGGAGATGTTAATTATGTAAATTTTATATTTATGGATTTTTAGAATTTCCGGGGCGTGACAGTTGGTATCAGAGCAATGGTTTTAGATATTGAAAGAGAATAAGAACTCTGATATTGAGTAGGTTTCAATACTTGGGTGTTATGATTTTGAGTGGTTTAGAAACTAAGTTTTCTTGAAAGAATGAGGTATGGTAGAAGTTGGTTGAGTTATAAGTCGTGATATTGACGCCGAGTGTTTCTTCTCTTGTGGTATATCAAGTATAGATTGGTGTTAATAGTAGTGGTTCCCTTGGGGTTAGTTGGTTTGGGAATCGACAGTGCAATCTGATGGCTCGGGCATATCTATTTCGTAAAGTGGACAACGTTTTGTGCTATGTTCGCCTGATTGTTATCATTCATGGATTTATGTTGAGGTGTATTCTCGAATACGGAACTACGTGATTGTTACTAGTATATATATGGGATGATTTGGTTATGTCACATATGCGAGATATTGATGAGTTAAGTGGTATGGTTTAGCTTTCCGTGTGTTACGAATTTCTTGTGTGCCATCGATGGGTGGTGAATATTTCTATATTAGTATGTTTGACTTTGTTTAGGATCATACTAAGTATATATAATGTTCAGGTTCTATCTTGAAAGTCAGAAAATCTTTATTATAAGGTTTTGCTGGGAATTTAGCTTATTCTGTTGGCAATATTAATTTTGAAATATTAGGTATAATTTAAATTGAGTGCAATATGTCGCTTGACCGATAGAGAACTTGGGTTATATGATGAGTTGAGATAAGCTACAATACTGATGGGTGAATCAGTGAGCATATAGTATCGGTTGGGTTAAAAGAGTTAAAGATTCAATTTGTAAATTTCTTGATAGGAGTTTTTCTTTACTTTTAGTACATCTAAGTGAGTGCATCGGAATTGTTTAGTATGAGGAAATACTTAATTTGTTATGGGTCATAATAAGAAGTTGAGTTATGATACTTTTGGAATCATTTTAGTACATGACTGGAGTTGAGTTAAAGCAAAATGAGTTATGAGTATATGGTGGGAGTTATAATCATCAATGATGGTAAGCACGTTAAGTTTAAAGGTCTAGACATATTTTGAGAAAGTAAGAAATTCTCGAGCAATATTAAAGGCATTTTTGGGTTTTAGTTAAACAGTTGTCACTTGGTTCTGAATCTTTTCTTAGTGGCGTTCTCGTTTGGATTAAGGATTTGTAAAGGAAGTTGAGTATAGATACTTTGGCATATTAAAGGATACTATAATTCTGTATTGGGACGGAGCAGTTTATTGAATATTTCGGATTATTAATGATCATTTGTAATATCTTTTAGAGTTGTAAGTTGTAATATATTGATATTTATGAAAATAAAGATTGTGAAAAGTTCGGATCGTTACAGTTGCTACTTTAATGGTAATCCTTAGAGATATAGTCACGCGGTGAACATTTGAAGGATGAGAAATTTCTTTAGCTTTTCATAGTTTAAGAAGTTGTGTAAGCTCAAAATTGTTTAATGTTTTGAATTTCTGGGAAGTAATATTAAGTATGCGATTTTCTAATGGAAATATCTTTGCGGTATAATTAAGGTTGAATAAGACGAGTTTGTAGTATCTCGAGAATTTAGTAACTTACTGAGATTTTATCTCACCCCGTTTCTTGTTTCAAATTGTTTTTCCTTAACCCCCCCCAGGAAAACAAGTGGTAGCGTTGTGAGATCCGTTGTAGCGGAAATCTTCTGAGCAGGTTGATCGCCTTTGGGATAGTTGCTCTTTGGAGCCTTTATGTATTTTATTGTGGGTTCGTAGTCGTTCAGTGTTTTGTATATACGGTTGTACTTTGGGTATTTTTGTTAATAGTTGTTCTTGCTTCCGCGTTTGTTTCTAGTCTCCGAGTTCTAATCTCGTTGAGGTATTGTTTGTTGGTATTGGTTATTTTTGTAGAATTCACGCGCCTGGTTTGGTATTTAGCAATTTTGGAGATGTTAATTATGTAAATTTTATATTTATGGATTTTTTAGAATTTCCGGGGCGTGACAAAAAACACTTTAGTTTTCTTGTGCTCTCAATCTCAAAGATCTAAAGAGCCTTGAATCTAAAATCACACACGCACCTTTTTAAGTTTGATCACTTAGATCTTTCTTATAGAGATACACCGGTTATTGTCTAGGATTTGTTCTTTCATAGAATATTAGATCTTGAGTTAGTGTATAAGCTCAAACGATTTTAATTTGTAACGATCACTCATTATATAAGATCTCCATTAGAAATCCAAAACTAACCATCTTGGTAGAGGATGTATATCTTTCATCGATCGAACCTCTCCAAATAGCGCGTATTAATTACTTGTCATTTACTTTCAAGTTATTATCTTTACTCACTATTTGCTTGTTTACTCATTGTATATTGAATTGTGTTGTGTTTGTTATATCATTTGCCTTAGTGACTTATTTCACCCACTTTGAGCCAAAATACTTAGAGTGTGTGTTGCGCCCCTTTTAATCATTTGCGCCTACTTTACTTAACTATTTCGCTGTGCATTTCACTCACTCACTTAGACGCATTTCATAACGCTTACTTGATTAAGTGTGCATTTGCCATTGAATTTTTAAGGGTACGAAAAGAATTTTAAAACAGCTATTCACCCCCCTCTAACTATTTTTTATACCCTTGTTGCCCTTTGGGACCAACAAGTGGTATCAGAGCAAACACATTTATAAAACGTTTTTGTTTTTCAAGCTTAACAGCTTGGGTGCCGATTCGATATGGCAAACTTAAAACCTTCGGCAACTGCTAACTACACACATGTTCCAGTCTTTGATGAAGATCATTTTGACGTGTGGAAATTCAGCATCGTAACTCATCTTACCTCAATCGATGAAAGGCTTCATGACATCGTGGTTTTTGGACCTTGTATGCCTATAAAAGCGAATCCAAATCCGCGCACCAACGCTGCTCAACCAACCATCAAGAAACCAAGGGAAGAATGGACTGAGGAAGAAACAAGAAGAGTTGTAAATGATGTCAAAGCAAGAAACATTCTGCTAAGCACTCTAAGCACGGCTATGAAACAACAAGTCAGGCATTGTGCTACCGCCAATGAGTTATGGGATGCTATTGAAGAGCATATAGAAGGAGACATGGTTTGCAAGGAGAACAAGAGATACGAAGTGCAAAAGAGATTCAACAATTTCTCTCAACTCCCCGGTGAAACTCTTAGACAGACTTATGAACGCTATTGTAAAGTTATCAATCTCTGTATTTCACTTGGAAAGAAATTTTCCAATAAAGAATTAAATACTAATTTCCTTGCTGCTTTTGGATCAAGATACCTACACAAATCTAGCGCCCTTAAAGCCGCTGGAACTTTAGATGTATGGACTTTAAGGAACCTTTATGCAAATCTTAAGGTTTATGAGCTCAAACTCCAACGAATTAGTGAAACTGAAGGAAAGTCAAAATCCATAGCAATGGTGGCGCATAGAGAAGAAGCGCATGCGCCGGTTCAAGATGAGAAAAGTTTAGATCCTAAAATTTCTACTTCTGAGCTATTAGATATGGATGATGAAGACTTCGCTTTATTTGTGAAGAGATTCCAGAAGTTCAGAAAATTCTCAAAACCCGGCTCATTCAACAAAACTCAAGGATCAACAAGCAGAGCTCCTCCAAATTTCACGAGGAGCAGTGATTCAAAAAGAAAAGAAGACCTTGTTTGTTTTAATTGCAGGAAACCAGGACACTTTGCTTCAAGCTGTCCAATTCCCAAAATTGAATATATGCAGAAGAAGAACAGCCATACTCCCAAGTACACTCCCAAATTCACTCGTTACAAGGGAATGGTTGCTGAAGAAGAATCACCAACAAATGAGCAGAACACTTGGATTGAAACAGACTCAGATGGGAGCGATGAAGATTTCGATGATTGACTCGTTTGTTTGGTGGCAAATGATGATAAAGTTGATACTTATGATTCTGATGATGACTACTCCAAATATGTTCCTGATATGAATGTCTTGAATAAACCTATCAATAAATCTGCAGGTTTTCAAGAAGTGAAAAGGAAGAAAGGACCAACCATCAGCGAGCTCGTTGAACAAGGATTTCTCACTCCGGCTCAAAGCGATGGTGGATTGTTATTTTCTAGATGTGATCTGAGTGCTAGAAGCAAACTCAGAAAGAGCGAATATGTTAGACCTCAAGTTGCACATATTCCTACAATCAATCATGATGAGGACATTGTAAAGCAAGAAAAGTTATTCAAAGAGGCTGAAAAGGTAATCAGTCGTTTTAGTGATATGAAGGAAGCTTTAGCACTATCATGTGATGAAATTTCCTAGCTTAAGACCGAAAAATCTCTACTTAAATCTGAACTCACCCTCCTTAAGGAGCAGATAAAGAGCATGACTCCTCTTACTGTTAAAAACACTTTTCTAACAGAACAGAACTCACTTCTTAAAGTTCAAAACGATGAATTGGTTGCTCAAATTACTGATCTCAAAAAGATTACAAATGAGTGGTCCAATTCTCGTGTCACTATGGTGAATATATTTGAGTCCTAAAAGGTCAGTGGTGATAAAAGTGGGTTGGGATTCTCATCAACTAGTGACAACTTTAAATGTGATGTCTGTGCTGAAAGAGATAATGAATTTACAAATCGGCAAACTTTTGAAATTCCCAAGGAAAAACATTCTAATTAAATGGGTAAAGGACATGAAAAAGTTAAGAGACAAACATTCCATTATGTCTACCCAACGAAACAATTTAGGAAAGCTAAAGAGAAGGAAGTAGCTACAGATGAATCATCTTATAGCAAAATCATTCTTGAAACAAGGCGCGCTCATTCTCTGAGTGCACATTATGCGCCTAGGAGCCACGCGCCTCACCGCCGTGCGCCTCCTAGCCCTATGCGCCCTCCAAGAAATAGCGCTCCAAAATTTCATAAGAAGGATTTTGTTAAGGCTAGTTCATCTGACCCAAAGAATGATGCTATCCCAAAGAATAGTAAAGAGTTTGTGAAAACTCACGTGATTGGTGGCTTTCATCATTGTTCAATTTGTGATTGTTCGGGACATAAGGCCGTGGAATGCCTTTTGAGATTCACTCCCAATGCCAAAGGACGTAAAAATCCTAAGGTCAAGCAAGAGTGGGTTGTCAAGAGTTGCTAACTCTAGGACCCGAAAAAGAATAAAGGGGACCTGCTTTAAATGTTTATATTTCAGGTTCTTTGCTTCATGGATGGATCTTCAAAAGCTAAAACGTATGAATGGATTCTCGATAGTGGGTGTTCACGACACATGACTGAAGATGAATACTTACTTGAAGATGTTCATGAAGAAAGAGGTGCCTCCGTAACATTTGGTGATAATAACAAAGGTCAAATTGTAGCATATGGAAAGCTCAAGAAAGACAAAGTGTGCATTGAAAGACTCTCACTCGTCGAAGGGCTCAAGCACAATTTATTATCCATATCTCATTTCTGCGACAATGGATTAGAATGCCATTTTACCTCAACTCAATGTCTTATCAAGAATGGCAAAACTGGAGATACATTACGCACGGGATATCGTAAGATAAATATTTACATTATTGATTTCCATAGTATGAACTCTAGTACTAATCTTTGTTTTGTAGCTAAAAGTGTGAGCGAAAATAGTTGGTTGTGGCACAAGCGCTTAAGTCACTTGAATTTCAAGTATCTATCTAAACTCAGCACGAATAATCTTGTAAAAGGACTTCCCAAGGTTGCTGATAATCATGACAAGAAGTGTGTCGCGTGTCAACTTGGCAAACAACCGAAAAAATCTTTCTCCAGCAAGACCAATCCCTAAACCTCTAGATGTTTGCAACTGATGCACTTTGATCTATTTGGACCAGTCACCACCGCAAGTATTAGAAGAAACAAGTATACTCTAGTTGTGGTGGATGATTATTCAAGATATACATGGGTGGAAATGATGATCTCAAAAGACGATTGCTATGACATTTTGACCACCTTATTCAGACTGCTCCAAACCCAAAAAGAAGATAACATCATGGGATAGATCACAACTTCTCAACCGCGGGAGTTCCTCAACAAAACGGCGTTGTGGAAAGAAATAATAGGACGTTGATTGAAGCGGGAAAGACGATGATAGCTGAAGCGAAATTGCCTAAGTACTTTTGGAAAGAAGCTATCAACACTGCGTGTTTTACTCAAAATCGTTCCCTCATCAACAAACTTCACAACAAGACTCCGTATGAACTTTGGCATGGTAGAACTCCCAATATTGCATTCTGTTGGGTTTCCAAGTAACATGCGCAGCGGAAAATAGCAATTAAAATTTTATGAAACCCAAAGCCATGGATCCGTTCATATGATTAAATCAAATACAACATAAGGAATAGAGGATAAACTAACCCTTGATGTCTATAAATTCTAGCTTTGATTTTGGTGAAGAACTTGAAGCTTTATCACTGACAAAATTCACGAACTTTGAAGATGATAAAATTCACCCTCTAGAGGTATCCACACCACGAACGAATATCAAGGAACTTCTTGATCTTGGTTGCTAGACCAATAATTATGAAACACACTTTCATAATTTAATAAAGAACTATATGGAATTATTTTGTGAATTATTTTGTTCTTCAATCCAAGATGTCTTGGAACAAAATAATAACTCTCTCAAACTCTTTGGAGGCACACAAAACACTAGGGCTAATGGTCTGGCCGAAAATGGCTTTTTATACACAATTAAGACCTATTCCAAATAGGAAACTTGTGCCAAAAACCTTCCCAAATCGAATTAGGAAACATTCTGCCGCCAGACCAAGCGCCCGCCTGGTCCAGACCGAGCGCCCGCTCGCTGTCCAGAAAATCCAGAATTTTCCAAAATTCCTTTGAGGTCCTTCGACCCTAAATTCCAATACAGTCCTTTTATTTAAGATTCGTTCTATTGTGTGTGACCCTCTAGGATTATACTAAGTTGAAAATGGGCTCAAACATGAAACCATAAGATATGATTAGGTTCTAGCAAACCGTCATACCTACCCAAATAGTATAACTAGATACAAGTTCATATTCCTTTAGAATATGTCACAATCCTTTTGTCCACGATGTCATTGAACACAAGTCATGGTCAAACAGTCAACTTGTCTTGTTCAATACTTTTTAGATTCCGAATATGTTGATAATTCAAATGCTATTGATCCAATCAATCCATTTGAGTCCGGCCGAACATTTCATCAACATCATTCCTTCGAGGGGCCCAAGCTTGACATCTCTCCGTGGAGGGACAAATCCATTTAGCTTATTATTCTTCCCAACGGGAATCCGATCATGCCAATCATACCCTTTATAACTACTGTGTTAAGGTAGCGTTTGAATATGTCAAACACAATGTTCATCAAGTGGAAGACTATAATAACTTCATGTCCAAGGATTCAAATGACATAACAAATATGAGATATAAGTTCGACATAGACCATGACAAAAATCTCATACAGCGGGTCATGTCCAGTACCTTGTTCCAAACAAGTACCCATAAATCTAACATGATCATCCCATGATCATTTAGCCTTTATACTAGTGCTTAACAATTACTAGGAACGGGGATTATTATAAGTAAACATGAACAACAATAATAATCAAAACATCTCTTTATTGATATGAAATAAATGATAACAATTACAACGTTTATTAAACATGCCTAGGGCACCACTACCAACAATCTCCCACTTGCCCTAGGCCCAATCTCCCATGTATCTAATACCCATGGACCTAACATTACCATCATGTTTAGCTTGTGGAAGTCCCTTTGTTAGCGGGTCCGCAACATTGACATCAGTAGGTACTCTGCATATATTTACGTCTCCCCTATCAACGATCTCTCGAATGATATGAAAACGCCTAAGTATGTGTTTGGATTTCTGATGTGCTCTTGGTTCCTTTGCTTGAGCAATAGCACCATTATTATCGCAATAAAGGTCTATTGGATTAGCAATACTAGGAACCACTTCAAGTTCAGTTATGAACTTCTTAATCCAAACAGCTTCCTTTGCAGCATCCGATGCGGCAATATACTCAGCTTCTGTTGTAGAATCAGCGGTTGTACTTTGCTTAGAACTCTTCCAGCTTACAGCTCCACCATTTAACATAAACACAAAACCCGATTGCGATCGGCTATCATCTTTGTCGGTTTGGAAGCTTGCATCTATGTAAGCATTTACAACCAGATCATCTTCCATTCCTACATAGACCAAAAACGAGTCTTTAGTTCTTCTCAAGTACTTAAGAATCGCTTTTACAGCTATCCAGTGATTTTCGCCAGGGTCGGATTGGTATCTACTTGTCATGCTCAAAGCATAAGATACATCCGGCCTAGTACAAATCATGGCATACATGATGGACCCAATTGCCGAAGAATATGGAACATCATTCATTTTCTCACGCTCATCGTTTGTCTTAGGACATTGAGTCTTGCTTAGAGAAACTCCATGTAACACGGGCAACTCTTAGAATTTTCCATACGGAATCTTCTAATGACCTTGTCAATGTATGTACTTTGGCTTAAACCAAGTAGCCTCCTTGATCTATCTCTATAGATCTTAATGCCAAGTATATATGCGGCTTCACCCATATCTTTCATTGCGAAGCATTTTCCTAACCAAGTCTTTACGGACTGAAGTGTAGGAACATCGTTTCCAATGAGTAATATGTCATCCACGTATAAAATAAGGAATAGAACTATGCTCCCACTAATCTTCTTGTATACACAAGGCTCATCTTCGTTCTTGATGAAACCAAACTCTTTGACCGATTCATCAAAACGGAGATTCCAACTCCTTGAAGCTTGCTTCAATCCATAGATGGATCTCTGCAATTTGCATACTTTAGAATCTTGTTCAAAACCTTCTGGTTGTGTCATATACACATCCTCTTGGAGTTTTCCATTTAGGAAAGCGGTTTTGACGTCCATTTGCCATATTTCATAGTCATGATATGCGGCAATGGCAAGCAAAATTCTTATAGACTTGATCATTGCTACGGGTGAAAAGGTTTCATCATAGTCAATACCATGAACTTGCCTATAACCCTTCGCTACAAGTCTAGCTTTGTAAGTATGCACCTTCCCATCCATGTCAGTCTTCTTCTTGAAGACCCATTTGCATCCTATGGTTTTTACACCTTCGGGCGCATCAATCAAATTCCAAACCTGATTGTCTTGCATGGATTGTAATTCGGATTCCATGGCTCCAAGCCACTTGTCCGAATCAGGAGAAGACATCGCCTCTTGGTAGGTTGACGGCTCATCATTCTCAATGATTTCTACCTCATACTATCCGTTACGAGAAATCCATATCTCTCGGGCTCGGATCGTAACCTACTAGATCTGCGAGTTGCTTGTGTATTTTTGAACAGGTTCCACAACTCTTGTGGTTCTTGTTCTTGTTCTACTATTGGTTCAATGTTATTTTTCTGAGTCTCGAATTTTTCAAGATTTATTTTACTCCCACTGATTTCTTTGGAGAGAAACTCTTTCTCTAGAAAGACACCAGTTTGGGCAACAAACACTTTGTTTCCTCACGGTTGTAAAAGTAATATCTGTTGGGTTTCCAAGTACATGCGCAGCGGAAATAGCAATTAATTTTTTTTAAGAAACCCAAAGCCATAGATCCGTTCATATGATTAAATCAATACAACAGGATGAATAGAGGAATAACTAACCCTTGATGGCTATGAATTTTTCTCTTTGGTCTTGGTGGAGATCTTGAAGCTTTATCACGAACAAATCACGAACTTTGTAAGATGATAAAATTCACCATCTAGCGGTATCCACACTTCGAACGAATATCAAAGGAACTTCTTTGATCTTGGTTGCTAGACCAGTAATTGTAAAACACGCTTCACAATTTAATAAAGAACTATATGGAATTTATTTGTGAATTATTTTGTTCCTCAATCAATGATATCTTAGAACAAAATAAAATCTCTCTCAAACTCTTTGAGACTCACAAAAGCACTTGTTGATATGGTCTGGCCGAATTGGGGTTTTTATACACAATTAAGACCTATTCCAAATAGGTAACTTGTGCCAAAAACCATTCCTAATCGAATTAGGAAATTTCCAATCGGCATACCAGGCGCCCGCCTGGTCCTACCCAGGCGCCCGCTTGTTTGGACAGAAAGTCCAATTCCTTTCCGGCTTGTTCAGGCACCCGCCTGGTGCAACCCAAGCGCCCGCTTGGTTGACCAGGAGGCCCAGAATTTTTTCAGAAATTCCTTGGAAGTCCTCCGACCCTAAATGCCAATATAGTCATTTTATTTAAGATTCGTTTTATTGTGTGTGACCCTCTAGGATTATACTAAGTTGGCAATTGGGTCAAACATGATCCCATAAGATATGATTAGGTTCTAGCAAACCGTCATACCTACCCAAATAGCATAACTCAAGTTCGCATTCGTTTAGAATATGTCACAATCCCTTTGTCCA
The DNA here is from genome assembly GCA_026119855.1 of Campanula takesimana. Taxonomy (NCBI): domain Eukaryota; kingdom Viridiplantae; phylum Streptophyta; class Magnoliopsida; order Asterales; family Campanulaceae; genus Campanula; species Campanula takesimana. Next base: position 172,337 of record JAOWBW010001419.1, read on the forward strand.
CGATGTCATTGAACACAAGTCATGGTCAAACAGTCAACTTGTTTTGTTCAATACTTTCCCGATTCCGAATATGTTGATAATTCAAATGCTATTGATCCAATCAATCCATTTGATTCCCGGCCGAACATTTCATCAACATCATTCCTTCGAGGGGCCCAAGCTTGACATCTTTCCATGGAGGGACAAATCCATTTAGCTTATTATTCTTCCCAACGGGAATCCGATTATGCCAATCATACCCTTTATAACTACCGTGTTAAGGTAGCGTTTGAATATGTCAAACACAATGTTCATCAAGTAGAAGACTATAATAACTTCATGTCTAAGGATTCAAATGACATAACTAATATGAGATATATGTTCGACATAGACCATGACATAAATCTCATACAGCGGGTCATGTCCAGTACCTTGTTCCAAACAAGTACCCATAAATCTAACATGATCATCCCATGATCATTTAGCCTTTATACTAGTGCTTTAACAAGTACTAGGGACAGGGATTATTATAAGTAAACATGAACAACAATAATAATCAAAACATCTCTTCATTGATATGAAATAAATGATAACAATTACAACGTTTATTAAACGTGCCTAGGGCACCACTACCAACAATATCCTCTAGTTTCCTTTGGATATCCCACGAAAATACATTTGTCAGATTTGTGTGCAAGTTTGTCAGAGACAAGTCTTTTGACAAAGGCTTCGCAACCCCAAATCTTCATGAAAGATAAACAAGTTTTCTTTCCGCTCCACATCTCATATGGAGTCTTTTGAACCGATTTAGTTGGAACACGATTTAGTGTGAAAGCAGCGGTTTCTAGAGCGTAACCCCAAAAGGATATTGGAAGATCAACTTGACTCATCATTGATCGAACCATGTCTAACAAAGTCCGATTTCTCCTCTCGGATACACCATTCCATTGTGGTGTTCCGGGTGGAGTCAATTGCGAAACTATTCCACAATTCTTCAGATGATCATCAAATTCTTGGCTTAAGTATTCTCCACCACGATCTGATCGAAGTGCCTTAATACTTTTGCCAAGTTCTTTTTCTACTTCATTTTGAAATATTCTAAATATCTCAAATGCTTCACTTTTATGTTTCATTAGGTAAACATACCCAAATCTGCTATAATCATCCGTGAAGGTTATGAAGTATTGAAATCCTCCCCTAGCATTGCTACTTAATGGTCCGCATACATCGGAATGTATCAACCCCAATAAGTCGCTTGCCCTTTCACCCAACTTGGTAAAAGGTGTCTTAGTCATTTTTCCAAGAAGACACGACTCGCAAGTATCATATGACTCGAGGTCACATGAACCTAAAAGTCCGTCCCCATGGAGTTTTGAGATACGCTTCTCATTAATATGACCAAGACGGCAATGCCATAAATAGGTATGATTTACATCATTAGGTTTAGATTTCTTATTTACATGATAGACATTGTCATTATTTTCATTCTTGACATCCAAGATATAAAGGCCATTAAATGAATTAGCAATACCATAAAGCACATCATTTAAATAAATAGAAAATTTCTTATTCTCAATAAGAAACTTAAAACCTTCATTATCCAAACAAGAAATTGAAATAATATTTCTACTTAAATCCGGAACATAATAACAATTGTTCAAAACAAGAATTAATCCGGAAGGTAAAGTGACTTCATAAGTCCCTACGGCTAATGCAGCAACTCTTGCTCCATTCCCCACGTGTAGGTCTACTTCACCATCTTTAAGTAGTCTCCTATTATTTAGTCCCTGCACATTTAAACAAATGTGAGAACCACATCCGGTATCCAATACCCAAGAATCAGTGGTAGAAAGGAGAATATCTATCATATAGATACCTGAAGTCGACGCAGGCTTGCTGCCCTTCTTCTTCTTTTGCTCTTCCAAGAAAGCCTTGCAATTACATTTCCAATGACCAATTTCTTGACAATGGAAACAGATTGCATCCTTTTGTGAATCGGGTTTTTCTTCAGAAGCCTTGGCAACACTTGCCTTGCTTATTTTGGGTTTGACAACTTTCTTACCCTTTCCTTTGGCACTAGCCTTCTTCCCATCATGAACTAAGAGCACGGGAGAACCTTTCTCCGCAATCTTCATCTCCACAGTTTTAAGCATCCCATGCAACTCGGAGAGATTCTTATCCATTCCATGCATGTTATAATTCATCACAAACTGATTATAACTTTTAGGCAATGAATTAAGAATGAGATCCATGGCTAGCTCCAATGGGATTGGATAGCCAAGTTTCTCAAGGTGCTCTACATAACCTTTCATTTTCAGCATGTGAGGACTCACTTGTTGCCCTTCATTCATTTTGCAAGTAGTGAATGCAACAATGGTCTTGTACCTCTCTTGCCTAGCTTGTTCTTGAAACATGGCTCTTAACTCCACGCCTATCTCATAGGCTTCAAATGTTTCAAACTTTGTTAGAGTTTTGAGCACATAGTAGCAAGCATGAGACAGCTTACATGTCTAGAATCATTACGATGTTTCTTGTAACTGTCTCTTTCTGCCCTAGGGGCAGTAGGTTCTGGTTCAGCAGGAAGAGGCCCATCGAGAATGTACAACTTGTCTTCTTGCCTAAGAACAATTCTTAGGCTACGGATCCAATCCATAAAGTTCGTACCATTCTCTTGGAGCTTATCCTTCTCAAGGATCGATCGCAACGAAATTGATTGAGTGTTAGTAGTCATTATCTACAAATATGCAAAATTTCTAAAATTTAATAAGTACCGACTTTCATTAAAGAGATAAATAATGTATTTTCAAACAAAATACTCCCACTAAATTATATAACCTTCATATACATCCAATGTATAATATAATTTAATTGGGCTAAGATCCAACTTTAATTTAACTTTTGAGTCCACGGAGGCGGACCGCTCAAAACTAAATTAATTAGGTAGACAATCATGTCAATCATATCCCATATGATTCTTAGATCCTTTTATGAGATTCTTTGAGAAATCCAATTTCCAAAGCATGTTTAATCTCATCTTTTGCCTAGGCCCAAAACCGTTTTGACGCCTAATTAAGTTCAACCATTTTAAACGCATAGGAACCATTCAATTTAATGTACCTTGCGGAGGCAAGCCCACATTAAACTAATGAACCTCATCTTGCTCATACATGAATAAAATTAATGCATCTCGCGGAGGCGAACCCACATCAAGATTACACATCTATAAACAAGTGTTTTAATCATGGCATGGCAATGAAGGACTTAAAACTTTCTTTGAAGGTTCATCACATATAGCATATAACACATTTATGAGCACATAATATAAACATGTTACACATCAAGTTTAACCACTAAATTAATCTTCATTAATTTAAGCATGATATTTATGTGTCATTATTTTCTCTATAATTATGAGGATGAGACTATTTCAACTTCGGTTATTATCTCCAAATCAAGACAACAAGAAGTGCGGTCGAACTAAGCCATTAGGCACCCACAAATCCCGCACTAATTCAAGAAACCAAGAAAGTAGTCCATGTGGCCGAAACTAAGCAATAGATGGTCTCGATGAACGTAGGCCAATTGTATCCACAATTCCACATGGATCTCCAAACTTTGAATCAAGAACTTTGTTTCTCAATTTTAGCAATTATGAACTCTTCATAATTCTAACTTCGTTTTATCTTTGAAACTTTGATTGCGATCAATTTTTGGGAAACACAATCTCGATGAACGAAGATTAGCCATCCAAAACTTGAACCAATCTAGGAATCACAAGACTAAAACAAATAGGAAAATCAAACCCCAAAATCCACACACAAACCAACTACCCAAAACCCATTCCAGATCAGCAAGTCTGGACTGGTTCTGTTACTGGTTTTGTTGAATTTATCGAAAATTCCATATTCAGATTTTAACAAAAATCAGAACAGATTCTGACGAGCGAGCGCCCGCCTGGTCTTGACTGAGCGCGCGCCTGAAAAGCGGCCGCCTGGTCCCCAGCGAGCGGGCGCCTGTTAGGTCAGAATGGTACAGAATTTTAAAGTTCGAAAACTTTGTCTCAAAATTATTTTTCCCCGATTATTAAAACTTTGATCTGATCAAAAATTAATAATCGAAATAATTCAGAATCCACCATAATTTTTATTGCGATTGAATCGTGCGATTAAAGTTGCAAAACAATAAACCACATAAAATCACAAAACACATAAGCATCATATATTCCAATATTCATATCATGCTAGGCACATAAACAATTTATATACACATAACATGATCCAAGTATTGAATTAATCAACATGAACGGGGCTCTGATACCACTGTTGTGTTTCCAAGTAACATGCGCAGCGGAAAATAGCAATTAAAATTTTATAAAACCCAAAGCCATGGATCCGTTCATATGATTAAATCAAATACAACATAAGGAATAGAGGATAAACTAACCCTTGATGTCTATAAATTCTAGCTTTGATTTTGGTGAAGAACTTGAAGCTTTATCACGGACAAAATTCACGAACTTTGAAGATGATAAAATTCACCCTCTAGAGGTATCCACACCACGAATGAATATCAAGGAGCTTCTTGATCTTGGTTGCTAGACCAATAATTATGAAACACACTTTCACAATTTAATAAAGAACTATATGGAATTATTTTGTGAATTATTTTGTTCTTCAATCCAAGATGTCTTGGAACAAAATAATAACTCTCTCAAACTCTTTGGAGGCACACAAAACACTAGGGCTAATGGTCTGGCCGAAATTGACTTTTTATACACAATTAAGACCTATTCCAAATAGGAAACTTGTGCCAAAAACCTTCCCAAATCGAATTAGGAAACTTTCTGCCGCCAGACCAAGCGCCCGCCTGGTCAGACTGAGCGCCCGCTCGCTGTCCAGAAAATCCAGAATTTTCCAAAATTCCTTTGAGGTCTTTCGACCCTAAATTCCAATACAGTCCTTTTATTTAAGATTCGTTCTATTGTGTGTGACCCTCTAGGATTATACTAAGTTGGCAATGAGCTCAAACATGAAACCATAAGATATGATTAGGTTCTAGCAAACCGTCATACCTACCCAAATAGTATAACTAGATACAAGTTCATATTCCTTTAGAATATGTCACAATCCTTTTGTCCACGATGTCATTGAACACAAGTCATGGTCAAACAGTCAACTTGTCTTGTTCAATACTTTCTCGATTCTGAATATATTGATAATTCAAATGCTATTGATCCAATCAATCCATTTGAGTCCGGCCGGACATTTCATCAACATCATTCCTTCGAGGGGCCCACGCTTGACATCTCTCCGTGGAGGGACAAATCCATTTAGCTTATTATTCTTCCCAACGGGAATCCGATCATGCCAATCATACCCTTTATAACTACTGTGTTAAGGTAGCGTTTGAATATGTCAAACACAATGTTCATCAAGTGGAAGACTATAATAACTTCATGTCCAAGGATTCAAATGACATAACAAATATGAGATATAAGTTCGACATAGACCATGACATAAATCTCATACAGCGGGGGGTCATGTCCAGTACCTTGTTCCAAACAAGTACCCATAAATCTAACATGATCATCCCATGATCATTTAGCCTTTATACTAGTGCTTAACAAGTACTAGGGACGGGGATTATTATAAGTAAACATGAACAACAATAATAATCAAAACATCTCTTTATTGATATGAAATAAATGATAACAATTACAACGTTTATTAAACGTGCCTAGGGCACCACTACCGACAATCTCCCACTTTCCCTAGGCCCAATCTCCCATATATCTAATACCCATGGACCTAACATGACCATCATGTTTAGCTTGTGGAAGTCCCTTTGTTAGCGGGTCCGCAACATTGTCATCAGTAGGTACTCTGCATATATTTACGTCTCCCCTATCAACGATCTCTCGAATGATATGAAAACGCCTAAGTATGTGTTTGGATTTCTGATGTGCTCTTGGTTCCTTTGCTTGAGCAATAGCACCATTATTATCGCAATAAAGGTCTATTGAATGGCGCGCCTCTTGATTCCTCTCACGCGCCTATATCTACTCCTGCATCTGGTGTTAACCCAAGTTTCAATTATGAACCTGTTCAACCCCCTAATTTTGATGATTTTGAATCTGGTGAAGATGTACCAATTGAAGACCTTCAAGTTTCTATAACCCAACCTAACTTACCTCCTGAAATTCGTGAAGTTAGAGGTCACCCAATCAATAATATCATTGGTGATCTAAATGTTGGTGTTCGTACAAGGAGAGCTACAAACTTTGATGCTTACACTTCTTTTATCTCTCAAATTGAACCGAAGAAGGCTGATGAAGCGCTCCAAGATCCAAATTGGGTTGTTGCGATTCAAGAAGAACTCAATCAATTTGAACGATGTAAGGTTTGGACTCTAGTTCCAAGACCTCATGATCAAGGAATGATTGGTACGAAATGGGTGTTCAGAAACAAGATGGATGAGAATGGAACCATCACGAGAAACAAAGCAAGGTTGGTTGCACAAGGCTATAGGCAAGAGGAAGGAATCGACTACGATGAAACTTTTGCGCTAGTAGCAAGACTTGAAGCTATAAGACTCTTTCTAGCTTACGCTGCTCACAAGAACTTCAAGTTATATCAAATGGATGTGAAGCGCGCATTTCTAAATGGTGAACTCCAAGAACAAGTCTACGTAGCTCAACCTCCCGTGTTTGAAGATTCACAATTTCCAAATCATGTCTACAAACTCCAGAAAGCTTTGTATGGGCTCAAGCAAGCACCAAGAGCATGATACGATACATTATCAAAGTTTCTCATTGAAAAAGGCTTCACTCGCGGTAAAATCGATACAATTCTTTTCATTGCCAAACAAAATGGTCATAAATTAATTGTTCAAATTTATGTTGATGATATTATATTTGGTTCTACTAATGAATTGTTGTGCAAGCGCTTTGAAAAACTAATGAAGAGCAAGTTTGAAATGAGCATGATGGGAGAACTCACATTCTTTCTCGGGCTTCAAATCAAGCAAATGAATGAAAACATTTTTATCAATCAAGCCAAATATACAAGGGATCTAATCAAGAAGTTTGGCCTAGAAAATGCTAAAGCATACGACATTCCAATGGCTACCGGCAACAAACTCAACATAGACTTAAAAGGTAAACGTGTTGATCAAACGCTCTATCGAGGTATGATTGGCTCAATCCTTTATCTTAATGCTAGTAGGCCCGATATTATGTTTAGTGTTTGTGTTTGCGCTCGTTATCAATCTGACCCTAGAGAAGCGCACTTGATTGCTGTGAAACGTATTATAAGATATCTCTCCGGTACTATTAACATTGGACTTTGGTATACCAAATATTCGAACTTTAAACTTGTAGGTTATTCAGATGCGGATTATGCAGCGTGCACAATTTATAGGAAAAGCACAAGTGACACTTGTCATTTCCTCGGATATCGACTTGTGTCATGGGCGAGTAAGAAACAAGCTTCAGTATCTGTATCAACAACGGAAGCAGAATATATCGCTGCGGAAAGTTGTTGCTGTCAGATTCTATGGATGAAGCAGCAATTAGTGGACTATAATATAATCGAAGAAAATTGTCCCATCTACTGCGACAACACTTCAACCATTGCCGTTTCTGAAAATCTTGTCATGCACTCCAAAACCAAGCACATCGACATTAAATATCACTTCCTCAAAGACCACGTGGAGAAAGGAAATATTCATTTAGAACACGTGGGAACCGATTTTCAAATCGCAGACATTCTAACGAAAGCACTTGACGCGAAACGGTTCATCTTTTTGAGAGGTGAAATGGGTATGCTTGAACTCAACTAATTCCATATAGTTTTGTTATTACTAATGATTTTATGTTTTGTTGAGTTATGAGTATACTAGGTACAAAAGTAAATCATTTTTAAAAGTTTCAAGGAAACTGTGGTGCGCCTAAACCCTACGATCCCCACTCACTCATTGTGCGCCTAGTGACTACTGCGCCTGAATAATTCTGCGCGCCCATGAGTGTTATACGCCTCCCTAGCGCCCATTAAATATTGCGGCTCAATCAATGCTATCAAAATTTATTATTTCAATGATTGAACGTATTCAATTTTCACAATTACCAGGTAAGTTAATTCTATTCATTTATTATGGAGAATATTTGTCTTTTAACATTCCATAATTATTCAAGGGTACTTGTGCAATTAAATTTTTTTCCCTCGTTTTACGTTTTTCAAAATTTTATTTTCTGTGGATATATTTCTTGCACCCCAAACTTAAACTAAAACAGATGCTTTTGGGGTTTGTGCAAAAATTAGTCACAATTTGCTCATATACTTATAGGGAAAGTGAAGCAGTTTTTCTTTACCCAAAATATCACATCAAGTGTACTTTGGGTCATTCAGTTTTAAATAGCCATCCCCTCCTTAAAACCCCTCATTAATGGCCGTCCTTTCCAAGATTAATCCCTCATAAATGCCATCTTTTCAACTTCCCCTTTCTAGAAAACCTAACCCTATATATATTGACTCTACTCCTTCCTATTTCCTTTTTAATCATATCCTACCAACTTCCTCTCTCCTTCCCGTCTCTCTCAGTCTCACCGTCTCTCTCTCTCTCTCTCTCTCTCTCTTATTTTCTCTTTATATTTTCCTCTCTTTCTCTTCAACTCTTTCTTTATATATATTAATGGGTCCTAAGAAAGCATTAAAGTCAAATCAAGACAAAATGGATATTGCAAATTTCAGACCTGGTGAGACGATTGATCCTGCTGAGCTCTCACTAGATCATATAGGGCTTGAAATCATCTCAACCCTTCACACTGCTGGACTTACTCCTCTATTCACGCTGGATCAACCATTCTATTCTCCGCTCCTTGTTGATGAATTTTTCTCAACCGCTGCTCTCGTTGAGACACCTGCTGAAGGATACGTGCGCTACAGGATATGCGCCACTGTTCAGAATGTTGCTATAACTATTTCTACCGGTACAATCAAGGACATAGTTAGTTTCAGCACTACCAGTCCTCAAAGTGTAGCAGGACAAGCAAACACCTACTCTGTAGCCCCGCAGAATATTGTTGCGCATACATATCTCAAAATCCCTACTCTTCTGAATAACATAAAAAATGTTGAGATAAGGGATGGTGGTGATCTTCTCGTTCATATAGCGCATCTTGTAGATACATCGATCGTGTTCAAAACTGGTAATGTGAACAGATTCACTGTAGAGCAGTGGGAGTATACTGCTGCCATTATGGGAAAGGCTAGGTTGAATTGGCCTTTGATCTTGTTCAAGACTTTATCGGAGCAGATTACCAAGTACAACAAAAACAAGGCTGAAGGGAAAACCAAGTTCAAGACTCATTGCAGAATCTTCACAAAAAAATTTCTAACATACCCTGCCCTTGCTCAATTTCTCAATGAAAACCCAGCTTACAAGACTGATGATGTACCAGTTTTTGGTAAAGACAGCTTGGTTCTAAAAAGGCACAGGAAGAGTATGGAAAAGCGCGCGCCTAGGGTTAAAGGTGCTCAGTTGGTTGATGAGGCCACTGAGTCAGATGAAGGAAAAGATGATGGCGCTGCAGACCGCGCAGCAGATGGCGCAGAAACTGAAATTGCTCCTAGCGCTGGAACGAGCGCAGGAAAAGATAAAGGCAAAGGGATTGCAACCGTGGTTGAAAGAGAAGCCAGACCACCTAAGCGCCCCCGAACTGAAAAGGATGATCAGGAATCTATCAAGCGCGCTTAGGCAGCCAGTTTGGTTGAAGCGTAGAGAAAATGAGATGAAGACTATCAGATCAAGCAAGCTACTGAATTAGCCAAGTTAGAAAGGCGTAAAGGCGCAGGGTCTAGCGCTGATGTACGCGCTCCTGCCTCTACTGCGCCTCTTCCTTCTGTTCGTGTGCCCCCTTCAAAGTCTTCTAAGATAACCTCAATTGCGCCTCCTAAGAAACCTATTGCGCCTGCTCCAATTATTAAACCAACTTTTGTCTCACTCACTGCTGATCAACAGAAACTCAGAGATCAAATATCTACTGAGTTATTTGGAGACTTAAGTGAGGATCAAGTTGAGGGGGAGCCAGAACCCTTAATCACGCGCAAATCTACTCGTGCGCGTGTGGCTCCTGCGCCTCCACTTACTACAGAAGATCCCAGTTCAAGTGCTGAATACCTTCCTTCTCCTCCTCGTAAAACCACTCCTATTTCTTCACCAACCAGGAGCACTACTCCTACTGCGCCCCAATCTGATGACGCGCCTCCTCCTCCTCCTAATACTGATTTGGGTGTGGTTATTTCTATGCTTCAACAACTTCATGAAGGCCAAGCTCGAATTGAGTCTCAGTTAGAGCTTCATACTTCAATTTTAACAAATCAGGCAGATGGGATTGCTGTCATTAAGGGGTAGATTACGCGCATTGGCGCTGATATCAGAGACAAACATTTTCTAACCCCTCAGCAATGGAGCGATGCAATATCTCAAATGAATGACATGTTTAAAGATACGCTTGCTGAGCTTCGGGAAAGAATTGCAGGAGGAATCAAGCTCACTGATGGTCAAGCTTTTATTGATGCTATCAAGCAAGTGGAAACAAGTGTTGCTGATGATATTAAGAAATTACTTGACTTAGTCACTGGTGAAAGTGATAAGTTAGTAAATTACTTGACTTAGTTACTGCGGATTTCGACAATTCTTTTTTTTTTTTTTTTTGGGTGGTGGTGGTTAGTATTATTTCATTATTAATATTAGTATTCTAATTATTTAATTTTCTTTATAAAATTATTTTAAATTTTTATTATTAATTTCCATCTTTTATAACTTCATTTTTTTGCAGTTTAAAAAAAAACTTTAATTTTTTATTTGCTTATTTTATTTATTTATTAGTATTTTTTAATTAATTAAAATTATTCGTAAATATAATAATAAGAGTAAAAGAAAATTTAGGTTCCATTGTTGTTGGGTATGCCCACATATATCTCAGTTTCAATGTAATAGGATTGATTAGATTTGATTGATCCATCACCTAAGTTTAATTTCATGAACTTTAGACTCACATGTAAGAAGTATTTATACTTCATTTTTTAGGTAGTCTATTATAATAGAATAGGCTTAGGAATAGGGCAAGAATGTCAAGTTTAAAGAAATATCACAAGTTGCTTTTGAGCCACGCGCCATGCGCCTTTTAGCGCGCGCACTTGATCATGCGCCTAGCCTTGATCATGTGCCACTCAACGCGCCTTGCGCCCCCTTGGCTCACGCGCCCCTTTGAATGCATTTCAACACTTGGTGATTTATTGAAGACTTGAAGAAATTCAAACTACGCCAATGATCCAACGGTGGTTAAATAACACGTATGCACCCACATCTAAGGACACCTGTCCATAACGGTTATATTTGTGTTATGTGTCTAACGGCTATAAAAGGACACGTGCTCCACTCAATGAGTGACAGCACATCTGTCCTTTAACCTTATCAACAAGGGATTTCCAACGGCTAGTTTTTAGGGCTCTACTATAAATACCCCATAACATCAAACGTTTTGAAGTTGCTAAGATATTCAGAATTTCTCTCTCAAGCATTTGTTGAAGATTTGAAGATTGCCTTTGATTTTCCAGAATTCTCAAGAACATCTTCATAACTTCATCCTTAGCCCAGATCCTCAAGCAAAAACACTTTAGTTTTCTTGTGCTCTCAATCTCAAAGATCTAAAGAGCCTTAAATCTAAAATCACACACGCACCTCTTTAAGTTTGATCACTTAGATTTTTCTTATAGAGATACACCAGTTATTGTCTAGGATTTGTTCTTTCATAGAATATTAGATCTTGAGTTAGTGTATAAGTTCAAACGATTGTAATTTGTAACACTCACTCATTATATAAGATCTCCATTAGAAATCCAAGACTAACCATCTTGGTAGAGGACGTAGATCTTTCATTGATCGAACCTCTCCAAATAGCGAGTATTAATTACTTGTCATTTACTTTCAAGTTATTATCTTTACTCACTATTTGCTTGTTTACTCATTGTAGATTGAATTGTGTTGTGTTTGTTATATCATTTGCCTTAGTGACTTATTTCACCCACTTTGAGCCAAAATACTTAGAGTGCGTGTTGTGCCCCTTTTAATCATTTGCGCCTACTTTACTTAACTATTCCGCTGTGCATTTCACTCACTCACTTAAGCGCATTTCTAAATGCTTACTTTATTAAGTGCGCATTTGTCATTGAATTTTCAAGGGTACGAAAATAATTTTAAAACAGCTATTCACCCCCCCTCTAGCTATTTTCCATACCCTTGTTGCCCTTTGGGACCAGCAATTGTATAAGGGGTGTGTGAAATGACACAAAGCACATGCTAACATCCTAAACAAACTCCAGTTAAGTTCTTTTGTTACTTAACTGGATTTTCTTTGCAACTTAGTCTAAAAACCTTTAATTGACTAACGTTGTTAACTTTGGACCCTAAATTGACAAAATTGATACATCAGACCCTTATTGGAACACACCTCCCAAACTTTGGACCCTAAATTCTCATTACCCCTTACAATTATGTTCATTATTGTTTGGGTGAAAAAACAATAGAATAACAATAAAATCACCAAGAAACTAATTTCAAATTTATGCTAGGAGGGTGCAATGGAGTATAATCAATAGGATCAAAGTGAATATGATTGACACGTTTATGTAACGAGGAAAGCCCTTGAGACAACTATCTCGCTGGCACAAAACCTCGGGAGGTGTTCATATGCACCTACCTTCTCGAACGGTTGTATTGACTATATAGATCTTTTTACAAGGTGGAGCAATGGCGGATTACAGAGTATTGTGTGAATTGTGTGTGTTTTGTGTTCCGTCCAAGTACCCCTTTTAAAGGAAAAGATAAAACAAATTTATCTAACAAATTATTCTAAAAATCCGCCCATGATCTTATTCGTAACAGACTTTGGCTTGACTTAGTCTCTATCCATTGAAATGAATTTTTTTATCGCATTGTTATTGCTATAAATAACAAACAAGTAATTAACTTAATAAATAAATAAGATAATGTTTTTACCTATTTCTAAGGAATTGGGATGTCGGCATATCAGTACTTGGTCATGGTGTCATCTTGTAGAAATTTACCCACAACAATTGTCCTCAAACTTATCTTTTATTTGAAAAGAAATGATAAGTTTTATCTAATATGGGTTTTTTGGAAATCCGAAAGTTTACAGGCTTGATTAGACGGTTGGGGTCAAATAGAGTCCTTAGGTAGTCATAAATGTGGTGAGTTTTTCTAGGCTAGTGGGTGGTTAGGGTTAATAAGCACGTCATTTCTTCTAACCCTCTGTCATTTTCTTCTTTCCACTCTGGCGCTTTTTCAGAGGTACTCTTTTCTCTCTCTATTTCTTTACTCTTCTTCTTCGTTTTACCATGGGAAGGAAAAAGTGGGTTATGTTGAAATCTAAGGCTACTGGTACGCTCAGGTGTGCTCATAGTCGAGAAGTTATCGAAGAACTAAGTGATCTTGAGTGCGAGGGTTTAATATCAAAACTAGATGAGGAGGCGTGTGTTTTCAACGATGTTGTGATAGAATCCCTGAAAATCCTGAAAAATCGAAAATGTTTTCCAAAATCAACTTGTTTTCGTCCCTTTGTGTCTCTGCCAAAGCTGATTTTGTGTCGCGAAATTGGGTTTGTTTCTATGAATATCCGTTCTGTATAGGGTTTACTTTCCCTTTCCCCTTTTTGTTTATGAGTTCTTCAAAAAGACTGGTCTTACCTTTGTGCAATTAATGTCGATGGTTTGGAGAATTTTGCCACCATGATAAGGGTTAATCGGGAGTATAATTTAGGAATAGGTTTGAGAGAGGTCGCTTTTGTCTATGATCTTCAACCCTTTGGGTCTAGGCGATATCTTCTTAAAACAAAAGCAATGATGGAACTTTTATTTGCGAAAGTGTCGGTAAATGATAGGAGATGGAGAGGAAAGTACTTTTTTGTGAGAAAATAATCTCTGGAGGGTGGTGAAGGGTTAACTACAAGGTGGAATAGGAAAGGTATATTTTTAATTTATTGTCTTAGTTTTCTCTCATTCCTGACTTAGCCCATAACTTCTTTTTGATTTTTGCAGATATAAATTGGGGAGAACTGTTCCCAGCGTCGTCTGAAACTGAGAAGAAAGTACAGGATCTTTTGAAACTTTCAGTGGAAGAGAGGTCGTATAGGCCATCAGAAATTGGCTCTTTGGGAGAAAATAATCTTGAGCAGGTTTAAGTATCTCCGTCGTAGAGGTCTTGGGTTTGATTCCCCTTTCCCCTGCTGGCTAGAATTGTATTAGGTGTTTTAAGATTTCAAACAAAAAATAACAAAATCTCATTCGCTAGATTTAATACGTGTGGCTACACTTGCCTTATTATTATGTATAAATTGCATTAGTTTCAAATCCATATATGTAATACATCATTAGTGTACTCTAAAATATTTTCTTCCTTCTGCTTTGTAAAGATACCCTTCTTTTGAAGTGATAAGTTCGACAAAACTTTTTTCTTTTAAGGAATGTTTTGTTAGATGAAATTCTACAAAAAAGAACTTGTTACAGAATAAATAAAAAATAAATAAACTGAAATAATTAAACAGAAACTAGACTGAATATTTGTGCCGAGCCGTGTGTTGAATACACTGTCCTTAAGACTTATTCGCCCCCTCACCGTGAGTGCTTGAGGTTGCTGATAGGCGCTAGTCTCCCAGTATAACTCGCACGAACCGAATGCTTCCCTGCACTAAGAGGCTCCGGCGAATTGAATTAAGTGCCTGTACAGTATCACCACGAATGCAAATGCAGGAGGCCAAGGAGGAATGAACAAAGATGCAACAAAGAGATGCTGTAGTTGTTGTTGGAAATTGTATTGTATTTATGTATTTTTCGTGTGTCTCTTTGAAGTGGTTTGCTACTTTATTTATACTGTTCCAAGAACAGTTCAACAGCCCAAAAATTAATTAAAACGGATAAGCCTAATCCTTTGTTAATTCTGAGATAAGGCTTGGCTCTTCACACTTTGCATTCCAGTTCAGATGAGATGAATCTGTTGACTGTAAAATCAAAAAATAATTGCAAAAGGTGAGCTAGCACGGACAAGCCAAATAGGTGCTACATTCGTGTCCGCAGGTCGCGTGCACACATGAGTTCGATGGTCTCAAGCCAATTTGGGTCCATGATTTTCACCCCCCCTGCGCGCGAGAGAGTCTCTATGCCATACAAGCTTGAACACTACTCAAGTGCCCAAGCCTTTATACTAGCTTCCTTTTACATTTCTTTCCAATGTGGGATAAACTTAATATCCCCATTTCAACCCACCAACTTCAAGCCTTTGTATCTCATTCATCCCAAAATCAAATTGGACAAATGAATACATTATCTCAATTTTCTCATGGAGTAGAACACAAATCCACAAACAATTTTGTCATTCGACAAATTATTTATCACGGAAATAAATCATATTTCCTTCACATAATACAAAAATACACTTATTTTTCCAACATGTTTGACAAAAAAAAACTTTAACCAATAATATATATTGATACAATGGAAATTGAAAATTAATCATCCCTTCAATCACTTCCAATTAATAGGACGCTAACCTCAATTTATGCCATCAATAAAATGTAAAAACCTTTTCAGACATTCATTGAAAATGAAATGTTTAAGCTTAAAACACTCAATCTAACAATTTTTAATTCAAAATGGGGCTAGAGAAAATTTAAAATAGTAAATAAAGTGTAACGACCCCAAAACCCGTCCCTATTTATTTTATATTTTTGGGGATTTTAATCTGAACTTATGTGTGCATTTTATGTGTTGCATCATATTTTATGACTTGCACATATTATTTGATTAATTGTGTTATTTACTTAGTTAGTAGAAAGTTTGTTAAGTTGAATAAATGAGTTAGTGAAACTATAGGGTTATAAGTGAAAATATAACTAGAGGGGTTTAGTTGTGCATAATGGAAGAGGGCCTAAGTGAAACTTGAAAATATCAACTTATTCTTATCACTACCTATCTCTCCCTCTCTGCGCATAGTTCACTACACACACACACACACTAAAAGATTTCTCTCAATTCCATGAAAGAAGGTAAGGGTTTCATTATATTTTGATTTTCTTTCTTTTAATTTACTACTCCAATTTAAAATCTAATTATACCAAAATATTCAGGGTGTTGAGTAGAGTATTCCTACCCGATCAAATATTATTTTCTCGATACTTTTCCATAAATAGGTAAGTTACTAATCCCCCTTTAAATGTTAAAATGGTCATATATGTGATATATGTGATGTATGAACTCTTTTGTTGTATTATTTGTTAAAGAACTTGAAAGGATAATAAAGTTGGTGAAAATTGATGTTGATGTTGTACAGAAGTTAGTTTAAGTGTTGTGTAACTCAGTTGTATTGAGTTATATTTGGTAAGATAGAAGTTGTAGTAGTACTTTTGGGACGGTGAAGCGAAGGGAGTAAAATTTAGTGCATTTTGGCCTGTCGAGTGATGTGGGCGGCCGCCCAAAATGGGCGCGTGGCCGCACAGTCCATCGGGAAGGTTTAGGGCTTGAAGGTGATGTTTGGGGCGACCGCACATTCTGGTGTGGGCGGCCGCCCAGGTGACTAGAGGGACTAAAATTGTTCCAATTTAATTGAGTTGTGATTCAATCTTGATCTAGGTCTTAGATGATATCCTAGGGTACCTAGATGGTTGTTGTGAAGCACCAAAGTGGTGGAGTTGGTCCTTTGTGATCGAGTTGGAATTGATGTAACCGTTTGGGTTTATTGTGTTGTGATTTTATTTCATGATGGTTGTGAACTCTTTATGAGTAATTCTTTCGTGTGCATCTTGTGATGTGTTTGGCTTGGTTCTCTACTTTGGAATCATTGCCCCCGGTTGTTGTTTAAGCAAGTATTTATTACTATGCTCTCGTATAAAGTCCAGCTGGTACTTCTTGTTGTGATATCGGGCAGAGGTAGGGATTATAATGGAACACGAGCCAAGTTCATTGTAAGGCTTCTACCATTGGTTTCCCATTTTTAACCCCCTTCCTTGGGCCAAAGGTTAGGCACTTTGGGTTATGACTTGGTGTGATTTTTCCCCCGTTGTTGTTGTTGTTATTGTTTGGTTCATGAACCCGTTTCAGCCCTTTGATGCTGCTCAGTTGATACCTCTCAGATAGTTATATGTTTGATTCGAGAACCTTGGCTCAGTATCCGATTATGAGTGTTTATTTCTGTCTTATGTGTGGTATGATGAGTTGGCTTTGCCTCTTATGTTATGTGCTATGTGAATGTTTATTGACATTGTTCAATTACGAGTATCATTTTAGCATGTAACGTAGTTGCATTACTGAGATTTATTTTCACACCGTTCCTTGTTTAATTGTTTTCCTTAGATAAGGGAGAGCCCAAGGGATAGGTCACTTCACAAGGAAGGACGTCGTGGTGGTGATTTTGGGTAAGACATTTTGGGACATGTGTTATGTAAAGGCTACATTATGTAAATGTATAACCTTTTGGGTAGTGTACCCGCGACTTCATCTTGTATCACCTATTTTTGGAACATGTTGGTGATTGTAAATTTGTAAAAGTGTGTAAGCCTTTGGGGTAAGGTACTTGTGTTTGTAAAATGGTTTGTGTGTGATGAAATCAAAGTTTTCAACTTTGAAGAGTTGGTTATATGAAACTTTTATGAAATTACATTTCAAAAAAATTCCTAAAATGTTTTATGACGTCTTCCGTGCGTGTCCCGAATGTGGGGCCAAGTAGGACCACGGGTTGGGGCACGACAGTTGGTATCAGAGCTAGGTTGTAGATGGTCTAGAATGACTAAATGACCTAGGAGGGTAGTAGTGTATAGAGTGAGTAACGTTGAGTGTCTTATGCAGGTACTTATTGAAAATGGTTGAGACTGAAGGGGATCAGGCTGGTTCTTCAGGGCAAGGAAATGCTAAAGAAGAGGCCCGAATTATGTTTCAAGGGATGTTTGAAGCAGCCATGAAAACTTTAAATGATCAGAGGCCAGGAGGGGAACAATCACCTCTGAGATATGGGTTAGAACAATTCCTGAAGATGAAACCAATGGGTTATGAAGGAGAACCAGAGGTAACAAAGGTCGAGAGGTGGATAGAGTCGATGGAGAAAATATTTGATGTTCTTAGATGTACTGATGAAGAACAAGTCAGGTTTGCTACCTATAAACTGAGTGGAGCTGCTGAGCACTGGTGGAAAGCTTTGAAAACAAATTGGGATGAGAATCATGTACCCTATACTAGGGAGAATTTTCTGAAGAAGTTCAAGGAACATTTCATTCCCCGGGTAGATCAAGACAAGAAGGAAATGGAGTTTCTTAACCTGGAGCAGAATACTATGTCTGTGGCTCAGTATACATCCAAATTCACAGAGTTATCCAGGTACTGTACTCACTTAGTGGCAACTGAGGAGAGGAAGGCTATGCGATTTATAAAAGGATTGAGAACTGTGATCCGAAGTCAACTAGTATCCCACAAGTTGCAAGATTTTCAAGATGTTGTTGATAGAGCATATCAGGTGGAGCATGATATAGAAGAGCATAAGAGGAAAGTTGAATTGAAAGGTACAAGAAGGCAAGGAAGACCTCAACCACAGTGTGGTGATAATCGAGGAGGTCAGGGAACACTATCACAATTTAGAGGGCAACCGCAGGGGCAACCAATTATCAGAAATCAAGGTAACACCCATGGAAATCAAAGTAGAAGGATTTGTAACTATTGTCAAAATGAAGGGCACACTGAAGAGCGATATTTGAAGAAGCAGGGAAAGTGTTTAAATTGTGGTCAGCTTGGCCATTTTCAAAGGGATTGTCCAAAAGAAAGGAATGTACCATATGGGAGTGGAGCAGGATCATCTCAAGGTCAGAAGAGGGATGCCTCAGGGAAACCTAAGGTGCATGGTCGTATCTTTGCCATCAATCAACAACAGGCTTCAGATTCTTCTAATGTGATAGGAGGTATAATTTCTGTGTCTAGTTTGAGGGCACGAGCACTTATAGACCCTGGCTCTTCGCATTCTTATGTGTCTGTGCATTTTGCTTCTCGATTGCATGTTTCTTCTGAATCTCTACCTTATGTGTTAGAGGTGTCTACTCCTATAGGGGGTGTTTGGTGACTAATAAGGTGTTATGTGGTTGTGATGTGCATATTTGGGAGCATGTTTTATTTGCTGATTTAGTTGTTTTGCCATTACAAAATTTTGATATTATCTTGGGAATTGATTGGTTGAGTAAATACCATGCTTCAGTTGATTGTTATAAAAAGGCGGTTACATTTTTTATTCCTAATGTGCCTGAATTTACTTTTGAGGCTGCTTCTTTGGGTAAGGGAATTCGTATTATTTCTTATGTGAAAGCTAGAAAATTGATGCATCGTGGTTGTACGGGGTATTTGGCCAGTGTTCTTGATACTACTAAAAAGTTACCTGAAGTAGAAGATGTGCATATTGTGAAAGAGTTTCCTGATGTGTTCTCTACTGAGTATTCTATGCCTCCTGATAGAGAGATCGAGTTATGTATTGACTTACTTCCAGGTACTACCCCGATATCTGAGTCACCTTATAGAATGGCTCCAGCAGAATTAAAAGAGTTGAAATTTCAATTGCAAGAGTTGCTTGATAGGGGTTTCATTCGACCCAGTGTATCACCGTGGGGAGTTCCTGTGTTGTTTGTAAAGAAGAACGATGGGTCCTTGAGACTATGCATCGACTATAAAAAAACTGAATCAGGTGACTGTAAAGAACAAATATCCTTTGCCTCACATTGATGATTTATTTGATCAACTCCAAGGGTCAGTTGTCTTTTCAAAGCTTGATTTAAGGAGTGGGCATCATCAGTTAAAGATTTGTTCTGAAGACATTTCAAAGACTGATTTCCGTAGTAGGTATGGTCATTATGAATTTCTTGTCATGCCTTTCGGGTTAACAAATGCTCCAGCTGTTTTCATGGATATGATGAACCGGGTTTTGAAGCCTTATCTTGATTCTTTTGTGGTTGTGTTTATCAATGATATCCTTGTTTATTCCAAGTCTCGGGAGGAGCATGAGCAACACTTGCGAATGGTTCTATCTATTCTTCGGGAGAAGCAGCTGTTTGCAAAATTCAGTAAGTGTGCTTTTTGGCTCGAGGAAGTATCTTTTCTAGGACATGTGGTTTCTAATAGAGGTATATCTGTTGATCCATCAAAAATTAAAGCCATTGTGAATTGGAAGAGGCCAGAATCAGTTACTGAAATTCGAAGTTTCTTGGGGGTAGCTGGGTACTATGGAAGATTCATTGAAGGGTTTTCTAAGATTGCAACACCATTAACTCAGTTCACTCGAAAGAATGTGCCATGTGAGTGGGATGATAAATGTCAAGTCAGTTTTGAAGAGTTAAAGAAGAGGTTGACCACCGCTCCTATTCTTGCACTGCCTAATGGGAATGATGAATTGGTAATTTATAGTGATGCTTCAAAAGAAGGCTTGGGGTGTGTTCTAATGCAGAGTGGGAAGGTAATTGCGTATGCTTCAAGGAAGTTAACCCCTAGTGAGCAGAATTATCCGACCCATGATATGGAGCTTGCAGCTATTGTTTTTGCGCTACATAAATGGAAGCATTATCTATATGGAGCAAAGTTTGGGATTTTCACAGATCATCAGAGTTTAAAGTACCTTTTCTCCCAGAAAGAGTTGAATAATAGACAGCGTAGATGGATGGAGCTGTTGAAGGATTGTGATTGCACCATTTCTTATCATCCGGGCAAGGCGAATGTGGTAGCTGATGCTATTAGCAGGAAGTCTTATGTAGCTTCATTGATGGTACGGGAATCGAAGATGTTAGAAGATGCTCGAGATTGGTGTCCTTATGAATCTAGGCATGGAGCTATATTTGAGAATATCAGAGTATTACCAACCTTAATTCAACGAATTAAGGAGGCTAAAAAAGATGACCCTGAGTTAGTGAAGATAATGAGTAAAATCAAAGATGGAAGATTTAAAGACTTTTCTCTCAGTTCAGAAGGGGTATTGACTTTCAGAGGTCGATTATGTGTGCCTAATATTGATGGGATCAAATGCCAAGTTCTTTATGAAGGCCATAAATCAAGGTATACTATTCATCCCGGGAGTACTAAAATGTATCAAGATTTGAAGCAACATTTCTGGTGGAATAACATGAAGCGGGAGATGGCAGATTATGTGTCAAAGTGCTTGACTTGTCAACAAGTTAAAGCTAAACATCAAAGACCCGTAGGTTTGCTTCAACCTTTAGAAATACCATAATGGAAATAGGAACATGTTACCATGGATTTTGTGTCAGGGTTACCTCGTACTCAGAGAAGGCATGATGCAGTTTGGGTGATTGTGGACAGATTGACAAAGTCTTCTCATTTCTTGCCTATTGAGATGGGTTATTCGATGGAAAAGCTTGCTACCGTGTATATTAATGAGATTGTGAAGCTGGACGGAGTTCCTGTTAGCATTGTTTCTGATCGTGATTCTAGATTCACTTCTCGGTTTTGGCAAGCATTTCAGAAGGCTTTGGGTTCAGAGTTGAGGTTTAGTACTGCTTTTCATCCTCAAACAGATGGTCAGTCAGAAAGAACTATTCAGATTCTTGAGGACATGTTGAGGGCTTGTTCAGTTGATTTTGCAGATTCTTGGGATATTCATTTGCCTCTCGTGGAATTTGCTTATAACAACAGTTTTCAGTCGAGTATTGGGATGGCTCCTTACGAAGCACTGTATGGAAGAAAATGTCGTTCACCTATTTGTTGGGATGTGTAGATACCCCGGGAGAGCCCACGGCTTGGCTAGAGCGGTGGAAGGATCCTAGGATGTCTAATTGATTTTATTTTGTAGAGTCGCCACCTATGTTTTTAAAGGCACATAAGAAAAACCTAGAAATAGCCTATTTTTTAATGTTACGAAACCAAAGATTCGGGAAGAGAAGGGTTCGGGGTTTAGGTGACGGAGTGGGAAGTACTTAAACACCCACTCCGCCCCGCTTACGCGGGTCTTGCTACAATTGGTGTTCTAATGCTAAAAAGTCCTTCTATTTATTAATATGAAAATGTGCTAACAATTACAAGGGAAAGAAAAGGGAAATAAAAAGAGAATTGTTTTATTTATTGATTTATGCTAAGAATTACATGTTGAATTATTGCTAAATCATTACATTAAGAAATGATCAATGATTGAAATAGAGATTGGAATGTTGGGATGTAACCTTGGCCAAACTTCAATAGTGAAGTGGCCTTTTGGTTGTATCCCTTTTTATGGAGATTGCATACTCATTAGACAAGTGAGAGATGAAGAAAACAAGTAAAGAGTTTTTACAAAGAGAATTAAAAGAGTTTAGAAAGAGAAAGTGAGAGTTGTACCTTGTGCTTGAATGGGGAAGAACCAAATTGTCTATAGTGACCACCCTTTTGAAAATGGATTTTATGTGTTTTAAAGTGTTTTTTGATTCAAGAATCCCTCTCCCCTTTTTCCATGGTGGAATGAAGAGGTATTTATAGGTGTTAGGGAAGTGTTTGTGGTCACAAAGATGGCCCTTCCCCGGATCAAGCCAAGACATAATGGCTTTGGGGGTTACAAATCAGAAGAGGAGGGAAATTTGGCAAAATCTGGGATCCTGGAGGTGGGAAGCGCGCACGTCCCACCCCCCCTATAGGAGGTGCGCTCGTCCCACAAAGAAGGCCAAAGGCGCGCTCGTCCCACCTTCAGGAAATCCATATTTTAGCCCAAAAGTTAACCCCGTTATGCAGTTAAGTCCCAAAACTAACGAGATCAGTTAGAAACTTAATGAACACCACGAAAGTCAACAAAAACAAAGTAAACAAAGACTCAAGGTTGACTTTGTCACTTAGTCAAATCCAAGACTAACGGAGTAAGTCAAGAACTTAATGGAAAGTAACAAAAGTTAACGGAAAGTAACAAAACATAACAGAAGAGAGGAAGATAGAGAATGTGTATGCAATCGGGACATGAGAGGTCCAAGGCGGGGTGTCTACAGAGCCCCTCGGCGACGTGGATTGCAAAGAAAAACGCGTCGACGAATGTAAAAACACCCGCCGAGGACATCGACAAAGAAAAAAGGAAGAAAAGAAAACAAAGACTCGATACAAGTAGGAATTTGAAATTGCGATAGATAGAGGTGCGATCCCTGCATGAGCGACTTTTGCTGGAGTGTTGTATTGGAGCTCATGGGAGATTGTCTCGATATGGACCGAGTTGTTGAGTTGGGGCTCATGGGAGCTTGTCTCGATATGGACCGAGTTGCCGACTTGGAGCTCGTGGGAGCTTGTCTCGATATGGACCGAGTTGCCGACTTGGAGCTCATGGGAGCTTGTCTCGATATGGACCGAGTTGCCGACTTGGAGCTCATGGGAGCTTGTCTCGATATGGACCGAGTTGCCGACTTGGAGCTCATGGGAGCTTGTCTCGATATGGACCGTGCTGCCGACTTGGAGCTTATAGGAGCTTGTCTCGATATGGACCGAGTTGCCGACTTGGAGCTCATGGGAGCTTGTCTCGATATGGACCGAGTTGCCGACTTGGAGCTCATGGGAGCTTGTCTCGATATGGACTGAGTTGCTGACTTGGAGCCGCATCTGCTTATGTTGTTGACTTTGTGGGGTGTGGGCACGGTTGACCACTTTCTGGTGGGGATGAAGTGCCTTGAGTAGCGGATGCTGTTGACTTCGTGGTGGTACCTGTTATGTATGTGCTTGACAGGTATATGTGTTCTTGCAAGAAGATGCATGAAGTGTGAAATGAAGAGATAGAAATTGTGCTCGTGGTGTGATGGGATTTTGGAACACCCTTGCAATGAGAGAGAAGTAAGAATGTAGAGAGTGATCTTGTGTGCGATGTGATTTTGAGGAAAGAATTGGATGTATTCATACCTTCACTTACCATTGCCGCTTGAGTGGAGATGGATTTCTGATGTCCGCGGAGGATGCTTTGATGGAGAATGTCCATTCTTTTGATGTTGATGAGAGAACGCTCTTGATGATGGGTTGGCGAGATGGTACTCTGGATGATGGGTTAGTCGTGCTAAAGGCTGCCTACGTATCCCTTGAAGGGAATCAGACCAGCGTAGTTCAAGGATGATGGAGAACTCTGGGGAAGAAGCTATGGAGCAAGGCAAAGTAAAGCACATACTTTTGCACATAGAAGGAGAAAAAGATTTTTTTTTTTTTTTTTTTTAGATTAGAAGGGAAAGAATATGCACACATGTGAGGAAGAGATTTTTTTATTTTTTTTTTTAGTTTGTGGGGTGAACCATTTTAACCATTGTGTGCTTGTGAAGCCAAACCAAGATCAAGTCGTGTTCAATCGAAGTCCGGATTTCCTTGTTAAATTCTGTCGTTGTCGCTGTGGTGTCCAACGAAATTGATGTCTATCCCCAAGAGATTTGTCGATTATGGGGCTCCAAAAGGCATTTGATGCCGAGATAAGGGGTTGCTGATTGTAAAGCTCCTAGAATGCCTTTGATACCAAACTTTGAGTGGCTTGCATAGCCCCAAGATAAATCAGTTCTTGGCCCATTCAAATAAATCGCCTTTTGTTGTTGGCGTGAGCAAATCCCAAGAGTAGATTATTGATACCAAGCCTCGAGAGATTGCAAAGCCCCAAATGTCATGGACTTCTTGTTTGCGAGCTTCAAGACGTTGGAGTGTGAAGACCTTTCGATGTAAAGCCCCAAATTATCTTGTGATCGATTCGGCATTGAGAGCGGATGTACCGTTTGGTAGAATTTTTGATAGAGATCTCCTTCTTGCTCTTACTGGGAGATGAATGGCCTCATTGTGGTCGATACGCAAATGGCTGAGGGCTTATGTCAAAAGATGCAGTAATGTCTTGCGGTGCCGTCGAAGTCGCGGAGGATAAGGTCTTGGTGTGATAAAGTCCCAAATGAGTATGCTTGTTTGACTCTTCTTGAGTTGAACTAATGACGGATCTTCGGATGCAACTAGTGCTGTGGCCCAACTTTATCTGAGCTACACCTTGTGCTTTTGATCTTGGAGAAGGGGGTGCTGAATTGCAGAAACATTGGGATTGGCCGTGGTATTTCCCGCTATAACCATGTTTTGATTAGAGTTTAGCATATTGAATCTTTTTCCTTTTCTCTAAGACTTCCATCAAAATCTCGCTGTGAGTTCTAACAAAAATCATCAACTTCATTCATAACATCGGAGTCTTCATTTAAAACCAAGAGGCCTTTGACTTGAAGTGTTGAGAGACCCTTTGAAGCTTGATCCCTTTCACGGAGACTACTCCCAAATTGCGTTGCTCGAGTATTGTTGCCCAAAAGACTGTCGGTCACGAAGCCCCAATATTGTCCTTTGCTCGGATTACTGTAATGCCGTAGCCCAAAAGATTGTAGATTGCGAAGCCCCTTGAGACCTTCGGTGCCGAATTGAGGAAGCTTCCAATGTTGCACATGACTCGGCTGGGGATACTGCTGGGGAGTTAATTGCTCTTTGCCGAGGGAGCCTTTAAGACTTGACCGTAGCCCTTAGAGTGCCATCATTGATTGCGAGAAAGGTCCATCCTTGATTGGGGGAACGAGCACGGGCACACGCGACAAGAGGGATTTTTGACATCCCTTTTGGGAGACTTTGAGGATAGTCTCACACATCTTTCTCGAACATAGCCTCTAGGGCGTATTGATTGTCAAGTGAAGCAAAAGAAGTCCTTATCCTTGAGTCACATAGCCCCTAGGGCGTCACCATTTGTTGAGCAAAGCAAGAGTGACTCATCCTCATGCGAGGGAACAAACATGAGAGGACATGGCAAGAGCTACTCCATTTCTTGGGAGCCTTTCGGTGTACTTTAGAAGCACATACTTGAAGAAGCTTTGAAAACTGAGACACATGTTGTTGCTATTTGTTGCCCAAGCCAATTGACTAGCTAGGGATTATTTATGCAACCTCGTGCCCTTTTATGATGGGCTCGTTCTCGGATGGGTCTTGGCTACCACGGGCCTTCTTTTCATGAACCCAAAAATGCACACTGCTGGAGAATGATGCCAATAACCCAAAACAACCTTTGATGGTGCCATATCTTGTCGAGCCTTTTGCAATCCCAAAGTTGACTCGGTGGGGAATTGACTTGCTGAGGAGATCCAATGTAGAGCTCGTGCAGTTGTCTTCTTTAGAGGCCGGAGATCTCCATTTCTCTTTCCCTTCTCTCTCTCACTCTCTCATTTTTTTTTATGACGCACCCTGTTTTTTGCCTAGACCGCCCTTTCGGGTTTTCAATCTAGCGGGCATCTCTTTTGCGTCTTCATTTTGACTCGATTAATGAGGGAGTGTGCATTGACTCTAGCTGAGGAGATAAGACATGTGATTTTGCGGTGGAGACCTCTTGTCACTAAAGGTGAGTGACATTGACTTGATTAGGGAAGTGTCCCTAGTATTTACTTCATGTATTTGACCGTTTTTTGAATGACTCATGAAGGCAAGTAAGTCATTAAGAGAGAGAGAAGGAAAGCCCCAATTTGATCGCAAGAAATTAGGAGTATGCAGAAAGAATAGAAGTCCCTAGACTCGACAAGGAGTGCGAAATGATTCCAAATCTAAGAAAGTTGTTCAATCTTTTTGGTGATTAATTCATTGGCAAATGAATCGTACAAAGATGTCTTGACAAGTTCGAGATGAAGGCCGATCACCATAACGCGCTAGGGTTAAACATATCTTCTTTCTTGCATGAGACCGGACCCGCAGGTTGCCTACGTTCCTCCAGTGTAGAGGCTCAGGTCACCGTAGTTCTTGTGGATTCTCCATTCTTCGTGATGGAATTGTTGCTTCGTAGCTTCGTCCTTTGTTGGTGGATGATGATGTTGATCTTCTTTGATTGAGGGGGATTTTATTTTTTTTTGTGCTCTAACTTTTGCCTAGGTTGATTTGATGATTTCAACCTAGCGAGCTTTTTTTTTTTTTTTTTTGATCCCCCTTTGAAAACTTTGCTTGATTTTTCTCCATGCTTGATGTCTTGGATTCGCCGTTGTTGTTGATGTCGTTGCCTTCGTCACGATGTTTAGCCCCTAGGCGTTCAAGCGATGGCCTTCGTTCTAAAACTTGTTTAGACATCTTTTCATCATTTTGCCAAGAATTAAATTGAACAACTTGGAATTGTGTATGAGGACAAGAACGACTTTTATTTGATAAGATCGACTCAAACATTGACATGAGAAGGAAGAAAACTTAATGCACACAAAAGAGGACTTTGACTCTTTTTTTTTTTTATTCCTACTACTAGGTAGAGAAAGGGAAACGGAGATTGCTGTCGTCGTCTTTGCCGTTGTAGTCTCCTTGCGGCATGATCTCTTGTTGAAGGCCCATTTCAAAACCAAGCTTTTTCCTTGATGGGTTCTTGCATGTTGCCATTCTCTAGCGGTTGCTTTTCACCCACAGTAAATTCGCCGTTGTCGATCAAATCTTGGATGATATTTCGGAGAAGGAAGCACCCTTCGGTAGTATGGCCACTATGCTTGTGGTAGCCGCACCATTCACTATGTGCATGATTCTTCAGTATCGCCTTCGGCTTGTACCCTTCCAAAGGTTTGACCTTCCCACTTGCCACCAAAGTTTCAAATGCCTCGGCTTGGGTTACTCCTAGGAGAGGAGTGAAAACTCGGTTGTTGGTGGTACCTTTGTAGCTTTTGAGGGTCGGGCCACTTGAGCATGCTTTACCATTGAACTTTGCTTTGCCGTCGGTGAGCTCTTGCAAACGGGCTTTGAGTTCGGAAACCTCTTCCTCGTGAATTCTTCTTTCATAATCAAGACGGGCCTTGAGTTCGGAAACCTCTTCTTTGTGAATCCTCTTGTCGATATCGAAACGGGCTTGCCACAAATTGTCTTTACGGTGGGCATCCTCGACAATCCTATCCATTTGTTCCCCCATTGATTTCATTATGTTGAGTAACCCTTCGTTGGACACAAAATCATTTCCACCGTTGTTGTTGTTACCGTTGGAGGCCATTGGACCTATTGGAAGAACACGGTTGATCTTAGGTTGGACCCACAAACACCTTTTGAGTAATATGATTAAACCCACAAACAAGGAAAAAGACTCAACCACATAGAGAAAAATGACTATTTTTTTTTATTTACAAAGTCGGAAGGACATAGTCCTTTTTGGGGTTTCTAGAAAAATAGTGGAATCGTCACACTAGTATATAGACCTTCGCGGTCCCATATACTCATCAGATTCCACCACGCTTGTGATACCTACATGTGACGGGATTAAACTAAATTAATGTAGTAAATCATACATGCGGGGACGGATTTTTTATTTTCGTCCAAGATAGCCACTTTTGGGGACGGAGTTTTACTTCGTCCATTGCAACAAATTGGCATGTATGATTTGAAGACATTAGTTTAGGGAAATCTCGGTACATGAAAACCGACTTGAGTCACGGAGTGTTAGACCCTAGACTAGAATTGTGTGGCTTGTGCTCGGCTAAAGAGAGGCTTAAAGGTCACCCCCGGCATGTAGTCTTGAACTACGCCACGGGCTGAGGTTGACCGCTTCGAAAGAGTCAAGGTCGGGTGGAGCTTGAAACTTTCTAGGACGGGCCTCGACGGGTTTGGGGTTGAACATTGTGCTACTCGATAGTGAGCAATTGATAAGAATATGTGCATGTAGTGTGAGGTCTAACATGTGACAAAACATTTTTTTTTTCAAAAGAAATAAAAAAAAAAAAAACAAATAAGCACATAATTACAACTTTCGAATCACCCGTGTGACCGATAAAACAAACGGAAAATAAAAGAAGTTCTGTGCAGGCCCGGTGCCCACACATTGTCATTCTGCTCTGTTCTGTTTTCTGTGCACTGTTTTGTTCTGGGAATGCGCCCAGAAGCGCGCGCATTGGGTGGCCTATGCGGAAGGCGCGTGCGGTAGACAAAGAGGGGCAGAGGCGCCCGATTCTGGGCAGTACCTGCGAATCAGTGGGTTCAAGGGATTGCCTTGACCCTAAATAAAAAATTCTTTCCCCTGCAGTAATTGTTAGCACAGAAACATGGAATTGAAGGACAAGAAAGGAGGCGGGCGATTCTGGTAATTGGGGTCAGACGCGCGCGCTTTAGGCCAAGAAGGCCAGAGGCGCGCGCTTCCCACCCTTTTCACCAGAATGCCCAGAAAACAGTAATAAGAACACCAAAAGTTAAGAACGCAAGTTTAACCCTCTAATAAGTCCCCAGCGGAGTCGCCACTGTAGATACCCGGGAGAGCCCACGGCTTGGCTAGAGCGGTGGAAGGATCCTAGGATGTCTAATTGATTTTATTTTGTAGAGTCGCCACCTATGTTTTTAAAGGAACATAAGAAAAACCTAGAAATAGCCTATTTTTTAATGTTACGAAACCAAAGATTCGGGAAGAGAAGGGTTCGGGGGTTAGGTGACGGAGTGGGAAGTACTTAAACACCCACTCTGCCCCGCTTATGCGGGTCTTGCTACAATTGGTGTTCTAATGCTAAAAAGTCCTTCTATTTATTAATATGAAAATGTGCTAACGATTACAAGGGAAAGAAAAGGGAAATAAAAAGAGAATTGTTTTATTTATTTATTTATGCTAAGAATTACATGTTGAATTATTGCTAGATCATTACATTAAGAAATGATCAATGATTGAAATAGAGATTGGAATGTTGGGATGTAACCTTGGCCAAACTTCAATAGTGAAGTGGCCTTTTGGTTGTATCCCTTTTTATGGAGATTGCATACTCATTAGACAAGTGAGAGATGAAGAAAACAAGTAAAGAGTTTTTACAAAGAGAATTAAAAGAGTTTAGAAAGAGAAAGTGAGAGTTGTACCTTGTGCTTGAATGGGGAAGAACCAAATTGTCTATAGTGACCACCCTTTTGAAAATGGATTTTATGTGTTTTAAAGTGTTTTTTGATTCAAGAATCCCTCTCCCCTTTTTCCATGGTGGAATGAAGAGGTATTTATAGGTGTTAGGGAAGTGTTTGTGGTCACAAAGATGGCCCTTCCCCGGATCAAGCCAAGACATAATGGCTTTGGGGGTTACAAATCAGAAGAGGAGGGAAATTTGGCAAAATCTGGGATCCTGGAGGTGGGAAGTGCGCACGTCCCACCCCCCCTATAGGAGGCGCGCTCGTCCCACAAAGAAGGCCAAAGGCGCGCTCGTCCCACCTTCAGGAAATCCATATTTTAGCCCAAAAGTTAACCCCGTTATGCAGTTAAGTCCCAAAACTAACGAGATCAGTTAGAAACTTAATGAACACCACGAAAGTCAACAAAAACAAAGTAAACAAAGACTCAAGGTTGACTTTGTCACTTAGTCAAATCCAAGACTAACGGAGTAAGTCAAGAACTTAACGGAAAGTAACAAAAGTTAACAGAAAGTAACAAAACATAACAGAAGAGAGGAAGATAGAGAATGTGTATGCAATCGGGACATGAGAGGTCCAAGGCGGGGTGTCTATAGGATGAAGTTGGGGAAGCAAAGATTTGGGGTATTGACATGGTTAATGACTCAGTTGAAAAGGTTAAGCTTATTCAGGATCGATTGACTACTGCCCAGAGTCGACAAAAGAGTTATGCAGATCACCGGAGGCGAGACCTTGAGTTTGAAAAGGGTGACTTTGTGTTTCTAAAAGTTTCTCCAAAGGTGTGAATTAAAATATATGGGAAGAAAGGTAAACTTGCTCCTAGATTTGTTGGGCCTTTTGAGATTTTGGGAAGAGTTGGAGATCGAGCTTATCGTCTTGCGTTACCTCCTTCTATTGACAAGATTCATAATTTTTTTCATGTTTCGATGCTTTGAAGGTATGTGTATGATCCATCTCATGTGTTATCTGAGATACCTGAGGATATTGAACTAAGTATGTCCTATGAGGAGCATCCAGTTCAGGTGATTGATTTTAAAGTTCAAGAATTGAGAACTAAGAGTATTCCTCTTGGTAGGGTTGTGTGGAGGAACCATAATGTGGAAGAATCTACTTGGGAGATTCGGGAGGAAATGGAAAGGAAATACCCTAGGTTGTTTGATTCGTTTGGTAAGTTACCCTAAAATTCGGGACAAAATTTCTTTAAGGGGGAGCGATTGTAACGACCCCAAAACCCGTCCCTATTTATTTTATATTTTTGGGGATTTTAATCTGAACTTATGTGTGCATTTTATGTGTTACATCATATTTTATGACTTGCACATATTGTTTGATTAATTGTGTTATTTACTTAGTTAGTAGAAAGTTTGTTAAGTTGAATAAATGAGTTAGTGAAACTATAGGGTTATAAGTGAAAATATAACTAGAGGGGTTTAGTTGTGCATAATGGAAGTAGAAGGGCTTAGGTGAAACTTGAAAATATCAACTTATTCTTATCACTACCCATCTCTCCCTCTCTGCGCATAGTTCACTACACACACACACACTAAAATTTATTTCTCTTAATTTCATGGAAGAAGGTAAGGGTTTCATTATATTTTGATTTTCTTTCTTTTAATTTACTACTCCATTTTAAAATCTAATTATACCAAAATATTCAGGGTGTTGAGTAGAGTATTCCTACCCGATCAAATATTATTTTCTTGATACTTTTTCGGAAATAGGTAAGTTACTAATCCCCCTTTAAATGTTAAAATAGTCATATATGTGATATATGTGATGTATGAACTCTTTTGTTGTATTATTTGTTAAAGAACTTGAAAGGATAATAAAGTTGGTGAAAGTTGATGTTGATGTTGTAAAGAAGTTAGTTTTTAAGTGTTGTGTAACTCAGTTGTATTGAGTTATATTTGGTAAGATAGAAGTTGTAGTAGTACTTTTGGGACGGTGAAACGAAGGGAGTAAAATTTAGTGCGTTTTGGCCTGTCGAGTGATGTGGCCGGCCGCCCAAAATGGGCGCACGGCCGCACAGTCCATCGGGAAGGTTTAGGGCTTGAAGGTGATGTTTTGGGCGACCGCACATTCTGGTGTGAGCGGCCGCCCAGGTGACTGGAGGGACTAAAACTGTTCCAATTTAATTGAGTTGTGATTCAATCTTGGTCTATGTCTTAGATGATATCCTAGGGTACCTAGATGGTTGTTGTGAAGCACCAAAGTGGTGGAGTTGGTCCTTTGTGATCGAGTTGGAATTGATGTAACCGTTTGGGTTCATTGTGTTGTGATTTTATTTCATGATGGTTGTGAACTATTTATGAGTAATTCTTTCATGTGCATCTTGTGATGTGTTTGACTTGGTTCCCTGCTTTGGAATCATTGCCCCCGGTTGTTGTTTAAGCAAGTATTTATTATTGTGCTCTCGTGTAAAGTCCAGCTGGTACTTCTTGTTGTGATATCGGGAAGTGGTAGGGATTATAATGGCACACGAGCCAAGTTCATTGTAAGACTTCTACCATTGGTTTCTCATTTTTAACCCCCTTCCTTGGGCCAAAGGTTGGGCACTTTGGGTTATGACTTGGTGTCATTTTCCCCCCGTTGTTGTTGTTGTTATTGTTTGGTTCATGAACCCGTTTCAGCCCTTTGGTGCTGCTCAGTTGATATCTCTCAGATGGTTATATGTTTGATTCGAGAACCTTGGCTCAGTATCCGCTTATGAGTGTTTATTTCCACCTTATGTGTGGTATGATGAGTTGGTTTTGCCTCTCATGTTATGTGCTATGTGAATGTTTATTGACATTGTTCAATTACGAGTATCATTTCAGCATGTAACGTAGTTGCATTTTAGTAGCTTACTGAGATTTATTCTCACCTCGTTCCTTGTTTTTCCTTAGATAAGGGAGAGCCCAGGGGATATGTCACTTCACAAAGGAGGACGGCGTGGTGGTGATTTTGGGTAAGACATTTTGGGACATGTGTTATGTAAAGGCTACATTATGTAAACGTATAACCTTTTGGGTAGTGTACCCGCGACTTCATCTTGTATCACCTATTTTTGGAACATGTTGGTGATTGTAAATTTGTAAAAGTGTGTAAGCCTTTGGGGTAAGGTACTTGTGTTTGTAAAATGGTTTGTGTGTGATGAAATCAAAGTTTTCAACTTTAAAGAGTTGGTTATATGAAACTTTTATGAAAGTACATTTCGAAAAAATTTCTTAAAATGTTTTATGACGTCTTCCGTGCGTGTTCCGAACGTGGGGCCAAGTAGGACCACGGGTTGGGGCACGACATAAAGAATTTAAAACCCTTGTTATCCCTTCAATTACTTCCAATTTTAAACCAAAGCATAATTGGGATCGCCGCTTATCTCAAAATAACACAGAACGAGCCAAAAGTAACAAGTAAACCAATATCAACTAGTTAAATCAAATATGTAAAACAATTAAAATATACTCATAAAATCATTTGCAGTTAAAAGTCCCATAGAGGGGAAATATAAGACTGGATAACATTTACATTAACTTAAAGAGACTTCAAATTTCAAAACCCTAAAATGCGTTTCAAAAATACATTAAGAGTGACTTTAATTAAAGTACATTTCGAAATTGATGTAACAAAACAATACTGAGTACTCCATTGTTTGAACATGAGTGTCCCCAGCATTTTTTCAACTTCGTTCTAACACTTTCTTCTTTTTCTCTTTCTTCCTTTTATTTTTCCACCAATAATTGATAACATCTCAAAAATAAAAATCAAAACAATAATTAGTCTGATCGTATCGTTAAAACGAATTAAATAAGTACACGCATAACATGTTTCAAATTTTAGAAACTAATTTTTTTAAGTTTCACTTGTTAAAAATTTGGACATGTATTTCTTAATTGTTAATACAATAATTGGACATGCATTTCTCAGTTATCAATTTAATAACTGGGACATGCATTTCTCATCTGTTAGTACTGTAAATAGAACATGCATTTCTCAGTTGTTAGAATAATAACTGGGACATGCAATTATCAGATGTTAGTATAATAATTAATAACTGGCACATGCATTTCTCAGTTGTCCACATGTGAGTTTGAGTAGTAACTGGGACATGCATCTCTCAGTTGTTCACATGTGAGTTTGAATATAATAACTAAAATATTTATTTCACAGTTGTTCACACATGAGTTTGAATATAATAACAAGAATAAAAGAAGCTAAAAGAGTATAGTCTGATTGGTGCTTCATTGCCAACTAGTTTTAGATGATGAGTTGTGAGTGCTACAAACTTGAACAAATTGACTACTTACCCCAATGGTCCCAATGGTGAATAACAACATTGAAGGTAATAAAAGATTGGGCAATGCTAGAGGCACAAAAGAAGTTCACAAAATGATGGATACAAAGTGAGGTGACGATATTTTATTGGTTGCATCGTGGACCCGACACACTCTAATAAAATATACCAATAAATTTTTGACACATCATTTTGTAAGCTACATTTTGTGACACTTTTTTGTGACTTTATATTTACCCTAAAAATTAAGTAGACAAACATAAAAAAGACAAGCATTTGAAATATTAATGCATGTGTATGGGTACTTACCCCAATGGTGAATAACAACATTGAAGACGATAAAAGATTTAGAAGACAAACACAAAAAAGACAAGCATTTGAAATAATAATGCATGTGTATGGCTGTTTTTTTTCCCTCTATAGCCTCCAATTTCGGTGCATGTTACATTTTCTGTTCCTATAATATACTCTCTCCGTCTAAAAATGATAGTCTCATTTTCACTTTTTATGGTAAACAAAAATAAACTTCTTCTGAACAGAGGTTTCAATTTAATGATCACAATGAAATTATAAAAATTATTATTGATAAGTCATATTATGATTTGTCAATTATAAATTTTAGAATTTCACTAGAATGATTAGATCGTC
Source organism: Campanula takesimana (assembly GCA_026119855.1). NCBI lineage: Eukaryota > Viridiplantae > Streptophyta > Magnoliopsida > Asterales > Campanulaceae > Campanula > Campanula takesimana. The sequence continues at coordinate 207,140 of JAOWBW010001419.1, forward strand.
ACCAATGGTTGGTCAAAGTTTATTTCTATTGACCATAAAAAGTCAAAATGAAACTATCTTTATGGGACATAAGGAGTATGGAGGTTAATAAAATTGACTACTCAATTGTGAAACACAAAACTAACACCTAAGCTTAAACTGGAATGTGGAATCTTAGAGCTCTAGACTACTGAAATGGGCTTTATATCCCTTTGAGTAAATGCGACCCACTAACCAACCTGAATTGACTTGAATGTGCTGCAAATTTATAACATGTTATATTTGGGTTAGAAAATGATGTGTAATGTTGCATTGCCAGTTTGTTGAAATGGACTACCATAATGACCTTTTGATGCGTAGACTACACCTTTTATTTTTTTTTATCAGCCAAACAAGTTACAAACTTATAGAGTTAAATGGTTTGGACAAAAACTTGTGTAAGACGACGGATCTCGTTGAGAGAGTAAATGGTTTGCCCCCTATAGGCGGGGCAGGGCAAGCCCATTTCTTCTCTCATTAAGATCCGTCTCATGCAATACGGTCTCACACAAGACATCCTCAATGGTTTGAGTCACGCTTAGGCAACCCAAATAATATACTCCCTCCGTCTCAGAGTAAGAGTCTTACCTCTCATTTGCACGCTTATTAATAAATATTAGAAGTGATGTAAATGTTGTGAGTGTAAAAGTAAAGTAGGAGAGAGAATGAGTGGGAGAGAATAGTGAATTGATTGGTGTTCTGAGTATAAAAGTAAAATAGGAGAGAGAATGAGTGGGTGAATAGTAAAGATTCTTTGCCATTTTAAGAATAGGACTCTTACTCTGGGACGTACCAAAATAGAAAGTAGTACTCTTACTCTGGGACGGAGAGAGTACTTGTAAAGTTTGAAACAAGACTGGACTCAGCTCTAAAATGAAATGATTTGAGACTTGGCTCCATTTTCGTGCACGGCTGTAGATTCCGATTATTCTGAGTCCAAGAAATGAGAATTAAGTACTAGAGAGTTATTGCCGTTTTACATTCGTCAATCTTGAATTTTCAAATGAGATGTGAAGCATAAGGAGTCCGAGAATAAGATAAAAATCTGATCAGTGAGTTTCAATGCCAAGAAATAACCAATTTGACCCAAGCCCCGACTTTCATATGTGTCTGTTGCCAATGATCTGAGAAACCTTCGTCAATCAATCGTCGACGTAAACTAAGATTGCCACAATCGAGGACAAGGAGTGGTAAATAAAGAAAGCGCTACCCAATTTATTGTTGAAGAACCCGATGGAGAGGAGGAAGTCATATAAACTTTAAAGTAAAGCCCGGAAAATTGTTTCTATTAGGAATATATTATTATCAAGTAAATATTTTGTATTTATGTTGTTACCATAGTTAGAGATATTGTATATCAATTAGAAGTTTTGAAGTGTATAGATTAGGAATAAATTAGAATATTCTCTTTGTAAACCCTATAAATATGTACCTCATATCATTAATATAATTGAGTCATTTCATATCAAACCTTCTCTCTCATAACTATCTCCCTCTCTCATCCTTAATTGTTTCAAACCATTGATGGGCGGTAAAGATGCCTTACATGATCCGGGAAATCTGGATGGGAGAAGTGTTAGAATATTAGAATATCTTTCCTAAGATACCATATTGGACATAAGTCATGGTCCAAGTCAACTTATATTGTCCAATGCTTTCTCGATCTTGAGTAGATTGATATGAGCAAATGACATTGATCACATCAATCCATTTGGGTATGGCCATTCACTATCATCAATCTCAATCATCGAGTGGCCAAAGCAGATATCTCCGCGAAGATGGACAAATCACATCTTGACTTATCATTCTTCCCTACAAGAATTCGATTATGTCAATCGTAGCCTTTATAACTACCTGGTTAAGGGTAACGTTTCAGTACGTCAAACATAATGTTCATCATGTGGAAGACCATGATAATCTCAGGTCTAAGGATTCAAATGGTATGACTATTATGAGATTTAATTATGACATTTGACAATGACATAAATCTCATAACGGGTCTATCCAGTACCTTGTTCTCCAACAAGTACCCACAAGTTTAATCTGCATCCTATGCACCATAATCATCATATGATTATCCATTAAACTCATGCTAGCTCTTCATAAGTGCTAGGGACAATGATTATTATAATAAACGTGCAAAAGATATAATAATCGGGTTTGTTATCTCTATAACAATTAAGCTATGATGTAACGCATAGACCTTTCTCAAGGGCCTAGGGCATAATATCCAACAGACTAATAGGTCGAAATTGATCAGGAGAGGAGGGATTCTCATTCTTTGGAATGAGAGCTATTAAGGTTTCATTGAGGGATAAAAAGGGGGCTTCAGAGTTGAGAACATTAAGGACTGCGACAGTTACCTCGAGTTTTATTGTTGCCCAGTTTTGTTGGTAGAATTCTACGGTAAAGCCATCAGGTCCTAGAGATTTGAGGTGACCAAGCTGAAATACTGCAGCTTCTACTTCTTCTGGGGTGAACTCTTGATCTAGGTCTGCAACTTGATCTTCTGTGAGTCGGTTCTTGATGAATTATATTGTATCCATATCTGGCTGTAGGGGAAATCGGTTATTCATGGCTTCTGTTTGTTGTGGGTATCTATTAGTGCTTGGTGCTAGAAGATCATTGAAGCATTTGGTGAAGGTGTCTTGTATCTCGGTCGCTTTTTCCGTCCAAGTTCCATCATGTTTTTGGATCCTGTGAATTCTGGATCTTTTGGTCTTTATTGTAGCAATTCTGTGAAAATAGCTAGTGTTTCGATCGCCAAGAGTGTACCAGTTTTGTTTTGCTCTCTGAGTCCAGTAGTTATGTATGGCTTCTTGTAGAAGGTCAAGGTGGTTTCTGTCTTTGGTGATGGTTGTTTTTAGAAAGGTTAGTGTTTATGGATTGAGGTTTAGGAGGAGTTTCGTTTGGTTTATGGTTATGGCTTGGTTTGTGATATTTATCTGGGTTCGGAGGTTTCCTATAGTTCCCCATGACCAGTTTTTGTAATGGCGAAGAATGATTGTTTGTTTGTCAAGGATGGATTGGAGATGGTTTTGTTCTGAAGGGATGTCCCACACTTTTGTGAGTATCTGTTTACTTTCTTCAAAGAGGAGCCAAAAATTTTCGAACCGGGGTCTTATAGGAAATTTTTCCATTTCTTTTGGTGCACGAGGACAGGGCTATGATCAGATCTAGAAATAGGAAGGGTATAAGTGTGGGCTCTTGGAAATAGGTTGATCAAATCTATGTTACATAGGGAGCGGTCTAGACGTACAAAGGTATGCCCGTTTGTCCATGATGCTTCTTTTGGTTACCAGTTGGGGGTTTGAAGTGACATCCTCTATTGGAAACTTCAATACAGTCAGTGTTATCCATAAAAGTTCTGAGGTGTTGCCAACCTAGGACCGGGTTTCCGCTACTGCTGATTTTGTCACTGGCATAAAGGGCTTGGTTAAAATCCCCTATTATGGATATTGGGCCTTGGAGTTTGGATATAGTGTTTGTCATCTCTAGCCAAAATCTTTTCCTCTTGTGTTGTTTAGGTTGCCCATAGATAAAAATACCCCACCACCAGACACTAGGGGTGTAAATGGTTCGGTTTGGTTCGGTCTCGGCCATTTTAGAGACCGAACCACCAGTCATCGGTTTGGGAAAATTCCAGACCGAACTGAACCACAAAAAATTTCAAACCGAACCAAACCAAACCGCCGTGGTTTGGTTCGGTTTGGTTCAGACCGCGGTTCAATGATGTGGTTCAGACTGCGGTTTAGACCGTGATTCAGACTGTGGTCTAGACTGTGGTTCAAACCACCATTCAGACCGAGGTTCAAATGACGATTCAAATTATGGTTTAGACTTTGTCGAAAAGAGAAAATATGGAGGAAGAAGAATATTTAACGAATAAAGAATTTGAATGAAGTGAAGACACATCAGAATTTTGTTAACTATGTGCCTTAACAAATATAACACTTGATGAAATGAATATTGAATAAGATGCAAAATGAGATTTAAGAATGGTTTAATGTAATGTAGCCCTTTTTTAATATTTCAAAGGTAGATGTTACTTAACATACAAAAAAATGACTAATATATGCGGTCTGATGGTTCGGTTTGGCGGTTTGGTCTGATGGTTCGGTTTGGCAGTTTGGTCTGGTGGTTTGGTCTGGTTTGGTTCGGTTTGGTTTGGTCTGAAGGGGTCAGACCACAAACCAAACCGAACCACGCGGTTTACCAATTTTTGAGACTGAACCGAACCACTCGTGCTTAAAAACCGAACCAGACCGTATGGTTTGGTTCGGTTCGGTCCCAAACCGCGGTCTGGACCGAACCACTGACACCCCTACCAGACACCATTATAATCTGAAATATGAGTTATAATAAAGCGTTTAGTTGCCACTATTACATTTTACCCTTGTTTTGGTACTTGTTGAGTTATATAAGTTGTTTTTTTTTTTTTTTTTTTTTTTTTTTTTATTCAACTCACCCACCCACCCACCCACCCACACACACACACACACACACACATTGTTGTTTGAAGTAAGGGTAAATATAAAGTCACACAAAAGTGCCACAAAATTTGGTCTACAAAATGATGTGTCAAAATTTTATTGGTGTTTTTAATTAGACTGTGTCAGGTCCACTATCGATGTAACCAATAAAATATCGCCACCTCATTTTGTACCCATCATTTTGTGAACTTCTTTTTTGCCCATAGCATTGCCCAGTAAGTAATGTAGGTGAGAGACTCATTTAATAAAGGTAAATTCAGTAGTTTCTTTAATAAAGGATAAAAATGATTGTTTTACTTAAAACTTGTGAATATATAAAAGTGACTGTAAATCAGAAGGAATATAATGAACAAAAAGAATAGAAGATGCAAGAGAAGAATGACATCGCATGTGGAAATGGAATTGTACGTGGGCCAAAATTATCGTCACCTATGCGCCCAGAGGCTCTGCCACGGAAAGCTAACTATTTTTAAAAAAAAAAAAAAAGAATGACTGTATTTATTTTGAGACGGAATAAAAATAATAAAACTGACAAGAAGCTTTTCTAAGACTGTCGTACTTCCACATGTACCCCAAAAAAAAAAAAAACAACCTTTCCTCTTTATATTAGTTACTATTCGAGAGGTTTAGCAGGCATAAAACACTGATATTCTAAAATGCAACATCTGTTACACATAAGGTTCTCTAATAAGAGCTAAGAAAACATAGCTCTGACAGCCAAAAAAAAAAAAAAACCCCACATAATTCAACACAGTAAATAAATTTTACTACAAACATTACAGACAGAAAAATCCTATTCTTAACCATACCCAGTTCACAGATTGTCACCGAGGCCGACCATTCTGGTTGTGCGATTGTGGGACGGACCTTAAGCTTTCAAAAGTATCAAAGCAAACATGAGCATAATCAGACATAGCCCGAAAGAGCTCAGGTAATCGAATCTTAAGTGTCCCCAACGACTTATCCCTAACCTGCACACAAAGTCTCTGATGAGCTTCCATTTCCTCATCCAGTCTCTTCTTCAAGCTCTCCACCACATACTGCCTCTCCGAAACAGGGTCCTTGGGATCTGTGCCCGATACCCTGTCGGGGTCCACATCATCAGGTGGGGTCCTACGTTGCATGTACTTCTGATACCATTCTTCAAACGCTTGACTTTTACGTAAATAGTCTTTTCTTGTTTCTTCCCACTTCTCCTTTGCCTTCATTTCTTCCTCCTGGTGTAAAATAATGGTCTTGATCACAGCAGAAAAGGACGAAATAGCGCTTTTTGCTAGCTCATCCGGAAGCTTCTCGAGATGGTCGTGCCAGGAATGGAGGAGGGATTGGATTGGAGGGGTTTGGATTCTGGGTGGGGAAGAAATTTTTTCTTTCAAGCTGCTTTCGATGGGGACGAGGTTTAGTTTGAGCCAATTGTTGAGGGCTTGAACGTAGTGTTTTTGGTGGGTCACGAGTTTTTCGAACTGGGAATTCCAGCCTTCGACTACGTGCCAGAGCTGGACTGTTCGTTCGTGGTGATGTTTGCTGGTTTCTGTTGACGTTCCGGGGACGGAGAGGTTTTTTAGGTCGGAAACGATTTGAAGCTGGCTGTCGTGATGTTTGCACATAGACTCCCACATCTTCGACATCCTGCAATTTTTTTGACACTAGTCAGACATACAATCTAGATGGTAACAGATGATGAGAATACATATGCTAGTACCTCCGTCACGGAAAGATAGTCCCATTTGGTTTTTGATCATCAGCACAAGTGTACTTCGACTAAACATTAATGTCAATTTAATCAGCCCGATAAAACTGTAAAAGTTGTTATCTAATAAATCATTTAATGATTGGTAAATGACAATTTCGGGCCATCTATTGACATGCTTTTCATAATCAGGGGCCCAATATTTCAATTTTATCGTTTTAGCCCTCAGTATGCATAAAAGTCGTCAATTCCAATTTCATCGATATAGGGCCTATTTATTAATCCCTAAAATGATGACTGTTAGCCATATTGGGCCCTAAATCGATGACTGTTAGGCATATTGGGCCCTAAATCGATGACTGTTAGGCATATTGGGCACGAAATCGATGAAACTGAAATATGGGGGGGGGCTGATTATGAAAAGCTTGTCAACATTGGGCCCTAAATTGTCATTTGCCCTTTAATGATTTACCAATAACATTTTTTTAAAATTCCACTAAGATAAGTAAGATTAACATTAATATTTACCCAAAGTTACCTTGTTGACCATCAAAAATCAAATGGGACTATATTTTTGGGACGGGGAAGTATAGTATTTCCTGTTTGACAGCAACTCATGCTGATGACCGTCTTACAAAAGTATGAAAACTAGCCTAATAAGTTTGAAACTGTTACAGACAACACTATCAAATGTTCACTTGATTAGTCTTCTCCCTTTTCAGTAAAAAGGAGTAACAGAACAATCTCTATAGCACGATAAGGATGGGGGAATTGGTGAGAATGTGGATGAAAGGTTCCTATAATTAATTAAATACCAAAACAATAACAATGTGAACCAAATTGATAATTAGCATGGAACGTATTTATACTAAAGCCAAACAAAAATTATTCATAGATTCAAAGCAGTACTGATATTAACTAGTTCACTTCCCCTATAAATTAGTGATGTCCAATATTCAGTCAAATATACTCCATCAGTCCCAAAATGAATGTATGATTTTCATATACGTTTTAGTTGCGAAAATGTAAAAATATTGTTGTTCGATACTTTTAAGCTTCTAGTTTTTCAAGTATATAATGAGGCAGTAGCGGAGCCAGAAATTTTATAGAAGGGGGGCAAAATTGCATAACATATTTAAGGGGGGCAAAAACAAATCTTAGTGCATTTATTTTTTCATATTAAAGGGGGCAAAGTTTAATGGGTAAAATACAAAATAGGGCCTAATATCCACGGGGCGGTTGCAATATGGGGTCTGACTTCCCAATTTTACTAATTTAGGACCTAACATGCCAATTTTTGGACAATTTGGGGCTTTTTGACGATTTCGGTCCAAATCCTTGTTAAATGATCAAGTGGGGCACACATGACACTTATTGGGGGGTTAATTGTCAAATTTTGAAACTTAAGGGAAAACTCAGAAAAAAAAAAAACTCGTTTCTCTCTCTCTCTCTCTCTCTCTCTCTCTCTCTCTCTGAATCGACGCAAAGCAGCCGCTTCTCCTTTTCCGCTGGCACCATTGTCTCCCTCCTTCGCTCACTCCGGCGAAACCTCGCCCTCCCCACTACAGCAACCTCGCCGTCTCTCTACCCCTGCTCTAAACACTGAATCTCTTTCCGGACTCTGCACCGTCGCCGTAATCCTTTACAGCCGAGAACTCTATCTCTCAAAAACCATCGCCATACCACCCCCCCCCCTCATCCCCTCTTCACCGTCGATTAGATCTGGTCTCAGCCCTCGTCCACTTTTCAGATCTTTATTCTATTTTGTGGGTACAAAAGATGGTTTTGAAATTTTTGGAATGGGAAAGTGGGTTTTGAAATTTTAGGATTTTGTGTTTTGATTTAAAGTGTGTTTTTTGTTAATTCAATCAGGTTAGTGTGGTTTTGGTTTATCCTCAGAACTTTCTGAAATTTGAGAAATAGAATTGAAATGGGTTTTGAATTTTGGGAATTGAAGTTGAAAGTCGGTTTTGAAATCAAGGATTTTGTCGTTTTGAATTTGGGTGATGGTGGTGGTGGTGAACTGGTAACGGGAGTGGTGGTGGTGGTGGTGATATGGGTGGTGTTTGATGATGAATATGGAGAAATAAGATGAAGATGGTGAACATGAGTTAAGAAGAAGACGAAGAACATGGTTTAAGTACTAAATTAGTAAACTTTTAAATTTAAGCTTTAATATATTAATTTATCCTTCAAAATGTTGTACATATTTTATTACAAAATTAATAAATTTGAAATTTCATTCAATATTACATATTAGATATTAATTGTTTTATTTTGTTTCATAGTATTTGAAAATTTAATGTTTTTATGAAGCTTGATATTGATTTATAATGTTGTACATAGTCAATTTATGTACAAATAAGTGTATGCGATGGGTAGTTTTTTTAGCTTTCCCTTTAGTTTCAAAATTTGACAATTAACCCCCCCCCCCAAGAAGTGTCATGTGCGCTCCACGTGATCATTTAACAAGGATTTGGACGAAAATCGTCAAAAAGCCTTAAATTGTCCAAAAAATGGCATGTTAAGCCCTAAATTGGTAAAATTGGGAAGTCAGGCCCCATATTGCAACTGCTCCGTGGATATTAGGCCCTATTTTGTATTTTACCCAAGTTTAATATATTGCACTAATACCACTAATTTTTAAAAAAAATTGCACTAGTAAAATATTACTTTTTAAAAACCAAGGGGGGCAATTGCCCCCCATGCCATACACCTACCTCCGCCACTGTAATGAGGGTACCACGGGAATATGACAGGGATGCGGACCGTTGTACGCATTCTATATTTAAATAGTTGACAATGTAATCTCGCCTTAGTAATTTGGTCCGCATCCATTACAAATACTCGTAGCATTTATATGCATCAGCCTTTAAGCAAAATCCACTACAACCATCTCTTGATATAACCTCTGGCTAATTCATTAAGGCACAATCCTCTTGGCACATAATATGAATGATCCGGCACTTTAGACCATTTTACTCGCAACAAATATCCACTACTTATTTGCTACCTCACTTTCTCTTTCCTACCTAACTTTTCATACTGACTGTCAAGGATTGGAGAAAGAGATAGTCGGAGCCAATCATACATGGAGAGAGATAATTGATATGAGAGACTCAATTGTATTATTCACAATAATAGAATATATATATACAAGAGCTTGCTTTGGATGCAAGTTAGAGAATCCTACTCAAAATAATAAACCTAGAATACAGATACACTAGGAGAGTAATTAAGGTAACAGCGGCTGGACCTAGCTTGGTTCCCAAGCTAGGGTTTCGGTATACTAGCAGACTAATGTAGGCTGTAGCGTAGATACACTGTAGAGCACACTGATCAACTATGGTTTGGTAGCTTGATATTTACAATATATGCTAGGAATATATAATATTCCTAATATGCCCCCGCAAGATGGACGTCCGGAGGGAAAGACCAATCTTGGAAAGCGATGATCAATAATATTTGAGTCTTTGGCACTTTTACGTCGCGAGACGGTCTTTGGCACTTTTACGTCGCGAGACGGACTTTGGCACTTTTACGTCGCTAGACGGACTTTGAGGGGTTTGGCGAGTTTATGGGTTACGTTTGCCCGGGTGTAGGGGTAGGTTTGGTCGGGTTTGAGTATTCAAAAAAAAAAAAAAAAAACAAGTTTGGGTTTTGGTGTTTGCGGGTACGGGGGTATATGGTTACAAGGGTGTTGTGGGTTATTGTTGAGAAGGAAGTAGGGTCAGAAGGGGCTTGTGTTTAACGAAAAACTGGGTATTTGAGCAAGAAAAAAAATTGGGTGGGAATTCTTTTGAATAAGACGATTTTTTATTTTTTTCAGAATGGAGTAACTGGTTTAAAAAAATAGATAAAGAGGATATATGAAGAGAAAGTTTGAGGACAGTGGGTTATTGAAAGTTTGAGGACAGTGGGTTTTGGCCTTTGAAAGGTATGAGCCGAGGGATGGTGGTGGCGGAAGCAAGTTTGCAGTGGGGAGGTTTTTTGGTGGAGAAGTCCAATCATGGATCATTGCTCTGATACCATGTCAAGGATTGGAGAAAGAGATAGTCGGAGCCAATCATACATGGAGAGAGATAATTGATATGAGAGACTCAATTGTATTATTCACAATAATAGAATATATATACAAGAGCTTGCTTTGGATGCAAGTTAGAGAATCCTACTCAAAATAATAAACCTAGAATACAGATACACTAGGAGAGTAATTAAGGTAACAGCGGCTGGCCCTAGCTTGGTTCCCAAGCTAGGGTTTCGGTATACTAGCAGACTAATGTAGGCCGTAGCGTAGATCAGGGTTGCAGGATACTCTCACAATGGCATCGAATCGCGTATCGATTCGCAGGTATCGATTCGCGATTCGATACCGAATCGATACGTTGGAATACGTGAATCGTTATCTTCGATTCGTGTTCTGATACCTTGAAAAATCTGTTTGAATTCGCAATAAATGTCCTCTAAAAATCAAAAGCCATTGTTGCAATAAGTGAATGTTGTACATTAACTTGTTATCCTTTCCAAGGATAAGTTCAAAACAGCTATAGAAACTGAAAAGCCACAATGTTATTATCAAGGAGCTCTATGATCAGTCCCTCACTATAAATGCATTTTGCCTGTCAAAGACTACTCCAAAATACAAATCCTTTCCAAAAATCAAATTATACAACCAAATAAAGTCACTACAATTTCAAAATTAAAATGTTGATTTTCTATGAGGAGTAAGTTTATTATTATTATTATTATTATTATTATTATGTATCTTTTAATATTTATTTAAACCAAACGTACTACTATTGCGAATTCGCGAATCGCAATAATTGTAATACTCTACGTATCGGATTCCATAGATTGAGCGAATCGCGAATTCGTATCGCGAATTCGAATCGGGCGAACTACGAACTGTAGAGCACACTAATCAACTATGGTTTGGTAGCTTGATATTTACAATATATGCTAGGAATATATAATATTCCTAATACTGACAACACCTACTTTACTACTTATTCTTTTCAAAAAATATATATCCCCCTCCTTAATTCCCACGCACAACCAAAAGTGTGCACATTGTTATGGGACGGAGTGAGTATATATGTTGGGTTGCCAAAAACCAGTCATAACAAAGCCTCAAGAGCCACTTCAAGCTTCCACCAAGACAGATAATCCAAGTTAATTGGGTATCACACATTGGCTTCCAGCATGGGTTCACAATCAGTCCCTTTACAACTTCTACCCATGCATAGATATTATGAGAAGTAATAACAAGAAGAAAGATGATGAAAGTCAGAATGGTTAAGTTTCCACAAATTATTTACCTAGCCAGAGAATGATACTGCGCAATTGCAGAAAAATGAGTAACACCTCTTTCTTTCTTTTTTTCATCAGTAAAAAGAGTTCACTTTCTAAACAAGTATGCGACTCATATACAGTACTAACTCTCTACAACAAAGATTGCATTTTATCGAATTTCTAGTCTCACAGTTTCTTAAAGCTGCATGTCTTTTGTGATAGTGACACCCATTTGGGAAGGGAAGAGGATAAGAAACATATTATTAAAAAAAAAAAAAAATCTCCAAGAAGAACAGAAAAGATGATGCAAGTTGTATAAACATGGATAATGTTCTTCCAAACAATAAAACAAGCAGAGAAGAAACCAAATTTTGTTCCCTTTTTGGACATGTCGGGATAAGGTTGGAATACAGCATGGATATAGTTCGCATATGTCGAGGGTCAAAAGTAAACCTTTTCATTCTTCAGAGCATTTTCATGAAAGGACAAATGTTGTGGAATGATAACGCTACTAAGTGGTATGATAATCTTTGAGACACCAAAATCTTGTGAAAAATAGAATACAATTTGTAACAACCGGCCACTTTGGGCCAATTATTTTATTTTTGGTTAAACTTTAATTTATTAAGTTGGGCTTAATTAATTTTATTAAGAGAATGAATTGGATTAAAACGTTGGGCCCAAGTTAGTCAAAACCCAATTAAGAATAGGTGTCCTTTTTATTTTAGGAGTGGAGGATCTTAGTATATATATATACATAAACCCTTTTACCCCTAACCCTATTATTACTTACTGCAAAGAGGAAAAGAAAAGAACGGGAATTAATAGAGAGGGAGGCGGCGGCAGAGAACCCGCAAAGGAAGAGAGAGGGGCCGGAGAAGAGAAGAAGAAGAAGAAGAAGAAGAAGAAGAAGAAGAAGAAGAAGAGAAAAGGGGAAGAAAGCGATCTAAGGTAATGAACCCTAAACTCTAGGCTTCGACCCTCCATTTAATCACCTAGATAGTATTGAATTCGGATTGGAAGCCCTAACCACTATGATGAACTAGGGTTATACTAAGATTTAAAGGGAGAGTTGATAATCATGGTGTGTGTGTGTGTTATGTGCGTTTGTGTGTGTGTCGTGTGTGTGATAGTGTGTGCGGCAGTGTGTGTATGATGTGCGTGCTGTGTGTGTGTGTTATGCGTGTGTTATGCGTGTGTGTGTGTGTATCCTGCATGTTGTGTGTGTGTGTGTTATATGCGTGTAGTGTGTGTGTGTGTGCGCAAAGGTAAACAGTGTGTGTGTTTATACGCTGTGAATAGTAATCTGCGATGAATAGTAATCTGCGATGAATAAGTAATCTGCGGTGAATAGTAATTTACGCTGTGAATAGTGAACTAAGCTGGGAATAGTGTTTTCATGTGATTAATGAAATCCTAAAACATAATAATTGAGATTGGAGACATTGAAACCCTAGGGGTATTTTAGTAAATCAAAGAGGGTATTTTGGGAATGCAATTAATGGGTAGAACAAACCCTAGATTGACTATCAACCTTAATAAGGGGTTTAAGAACATAAACTCATAAGGTTAAGGAAGTAAAGTAAAGTATTTTGGGGACGGAGTAAAATAGTATTACTTGTCCTAAGAAATATTTTGTCCATGATTGTAGATTCTTGCGCAAGGTTTGCTAAGAGGAATAACGCAAAGCCAAAGTAAGGGATTACGTTCCTTAAGTACTTTGATGATTCATCCTTTTATGTAGGATCTTCCTTATTTCTTTCAAGTGTAGCTACCAATGGTCCGTAGCATTTGAACTCTGATGTTGTTGAACGTCTTTTGATTATCTTACCCTTGATGTATTTTGTTCAATGGGTATCCAAACAGATTGAAATTGCCTTAAGTATTCTTGTGCCTAGAATACTAAGAACTATAACTGTATCTAATTGAAATAGGTGCGGTTGGATTAGTCTGATTGAAAAGGACTAATTACGAATAAGTCTAGTTTGATAGAAAAGAACTTAGACTTTTAAATTGCTACATGAGGAAGTAGCTTGGTTATCATGATATACCTAAATAAGGGAGCACCCTGAAAATGTGTAAGGTCTCTTATTCTCTTAACACCCTGAAAAGGTGTGACACCCTGAAAAGGTGTGACACCCTGAAAAGGTGTTTGAAACTCTGGAATTGACGGATTGAACTAGGACCATAATTCATTGAATTGATAACTGTGTTTGTTACATGCAGTTAAGATTATAATATTAGCCTTTCATTGAATGATGTTGTTTGGCTCCGTTCTTTCGGTCATCTCTCCTTAGTACCCGGAGAGATCCCGTATGAACTTACTGAGCATTGTTCGCTCACCCCTTCTTATATTATTTTTCCCATGTAAAGACTAAGGACCTAGGTGGATTGCGAGGAAGGACAGTTCGTGGCTATTAAGGAATTTTAGACTTTATTATGTTTTAGGTTGAGCTAGTGGGTTGTACTAGCCGTTAGAATTTAAATGTTAGTTACGCTTCCGCACTATTTTGAATTGTGGTTAGATTATACTAGTCGTTACATTTGAACGTTGGATTTGAATTATGTTTGACGTTTGGGATTTCTTAGTTTATGAATAATTATTATTATTGGAAAGTTTGGGTCGTTACACAATTAGGTTGTCAGCATTATCAAATATTTCTTTTTCTACATTTTTTGGTACAATATTTCTTTCTTAACTATCACATAGTTTCTTATAAATGCTTTCCAAATGGCCAAATCCCCTAGTTACAAATATATTTTTCACGTATTTATCTTCATATATTTTCAGATTAGTGTTCCTTTTATGTATCTAAAAATAGAATTAAAAAACATATTTCGCTATCTTTTGCTATCGCACTCCATTGATGGATGCAATATTATCGATTTTTTCCTTATTGATGGATGCAATATTATCGATTTTTTTCCTTATTGATGGATGCAATATTATCGATTTTTTCCTAATTATCTTTTATTTTCCTATGCATAGATATTTTTATGTTTTGCTAGAATCCACCAAAAGCACTGAGAGATTGTTGATTTAGTGCCCTAGACAATGTGTCATAGACAATGTGTCTCAGCAAACACAATCATACAGAACAAAGATATAATCCCTTTGATTTTTTATGGTCAACACACGTTAACTTTGACCACACATTGGTGCCAATCTAATGATCACAATGAGATTTTAAAAACGTTCATTGATAAATCACTTAATATCAATTACAATTTTTAGAATTTCACTAGGATGATTAGATCGAATTCAATGTTTGGTCAAAGTTCATTTGTGTTGACCACAAAAAGTCAAATGGGACTAACTTTCTGGGATAGAGGGAGTATCAAAACAAACCATAACCGGGCACTTATTCAACAAACTTAATAAAAAGTATAATGAAGTAGAGTGCGAATATATATTAACTTACCCGTCAACCAGAGCAACAAGTTTTGGATATAACTGATCATCACGTATGTGATTTACTTCTGAGACAGTTGAATCCAACGACTGCATATCCACAATGTATCTTGTATGTAAATGACTTACAGCTGCCTTTGCCTTTTCTAAAGACTCAGAACTGGCACCACGTTTTTTCAATTTATTAAGCACGCCCACTTTCCTCTGATACTCTAGCTTCATAAGCTCACCAGCCTATCAGCATGAAGAATTCCAGAATTAAGATCTAAAAATGATATAAGCAGGGACTGCACATTCAGGTGCGGTTCATCGAACAAAACAATATGAAGGTAAACACAAGTGTATATTATGTTATGAAATGGAACTCCATAACTCCATCTCCCCACATCATAAGTCAAAACAGAATATATTTACCCTCCGTCCCATAATCAATCCAAATTTGCTCTTAATCAGGAGCAAATTTGGACATACATTTTGGGACGGGGGTAGTATGAAATAAAAAACTCTGAAGAATGCCTAGCACATAAAAGAAATTACAATAAAGGAGTAGCACCATGACAGCGTGACCCAAAAGTATGTACTCCTTTATTGTAAGTTTGTAAGTTTGTTTCAAGGAAGATGATGCCATGATAGTGCAATATCTTTTTCCATTTTGTTTGAACAGACATAATGCTATATTAATTGACTTGGAACAAACACGGAAGTATAAATTTCAAAGCTCAAGCTGGAAAGAGATTGAGGGAAAAACTGAAACGAAAGCAAAATGATAGAACACACCTTAACTTCCTCATAGAGCTTTTTCTCCCATGCCAACAGTTTATCTAATACAGTGGCATGTGTCTCGAATTCTTCTGTATCATAATCATCCTTTCCACCATCACCGTTGGGTGCACCTCTAAATGATTTATTCCATGTAATAACACGCATGACCCTTGCAGCATGGTCAATGTGTCCTGTAAAATCACAAATGTTGTTAACAAATCATTAGATTGTAACAAATATTAGTAAAAGATATTGCACTATCATGGCATCATCTTCCTTGAAACAACTGGAGAAAATTCAAAACAGAATTGATTTGTAAATAATATCCCTCCGTCCCAAAAGAAATGTCCAAGAAGTTTTCAAATTTACTCTTGATCAAGAGGAAATTTGAACATTTTTTGGACATTCATTTTGTAACGGAGGTAGTACAAATGACCAGTAAATTAGTACACGATAAACACGTTAGGAACATGATAAGCGCCAAATATAACTTTCACAAGTTGCAATTTTAAGAAAATTTCCAATAAAGATTACTCCCTCCGTCCCATACTTATTGCTACCAAATGGGAGTATACGGGGATTAAGAAAATATGTTGGAAAAGTAAGTATTGTGAGTGGGTAGGAGAGAGAAAATAAGTTAGTGGATAGTTGTTGTGAGTGGATAGGAGAGAGAAAAGTGAACATTTTGAGTAAGTAGCAATAAGTACGGGACGCCCAAAATGGAAATAAATAGCGATAAGTATGGGACGGAGGTATATATTTTTCAGATTATAAATTATATTCAATTATCTGCAAAATGCAAGGCCATTGTTCTGAAAAATCTCATGCCAGTGTGTTACACTACATCATTTTTCTCAATCAATTCTTCTTTGCACTTACAGTTGATAAATGACAAATTTATAGTCTTTTATAGTATTTATTCTAGTCATTTTATCTTAGTTTTAGCTATTTTTATTCCTATTTTAGTTTGATTTGTTTTATCACACTTGATATAATGCACTTGGTATTGTTTACTATTTTAGACAGGAAATAGGTACACTTTATAGCATTTACTTGATTTTTGGAGCTCTATGGAGCAAGGGATGGAAATAGGAGCACTTAGATAATAAAATTGAAGAAATGCTGATGCGTTTGCACGGCCGAGTCTTATGACTTGCATGGCCGTGCATTATGGATCGAAAAGTGAAACAGTCTGTAACTCATGCTCGGCCGCTCCATCTCCTTGACTCGGCCGAGTTGCACGGCCGAGCACCTTGAACTGCACGGCCGAGCACTTCTGCAACAGCTATTTTTCAGATTTCTCCAAAAGGCACCTTTACAAGAAACCATCCGGGAAAGAGCACATCTCTTGGTCCAAGGCCTATATAAATGACTAGAATTCAGTAGTTTATCGATCCAGAAATAGTTGTGCTAAACTCTAGCAAATTTTAGTCTCAATATTATTATTATTCTCCATTCATCAAGGTGTTCTTGAGCAAAGTTGAAAGTAATAAAAGTGAAGTATTATTAGTCATTTTATTTTCTCAAAATCTGAATAAGTGTCTCTCATCTCTCATTCTTATTTTTATCTTGTTCATGTTTATTTTATAATGGCTTGTGAGTAATCCTCCCTTTTCCTTGGGATTGGATACTCAACATAATATGTTCATCAACTTTAATTTATGCTCTTATTTCTTTCTCTTCATCTTAAAAACAATCTCTTTGTATTACACTTACAACGCCTACAACCATGATGACGTCCATGATTTGTATGAATCCCAGTTAATCGAGAGAAGGACTTAGCAGTGAATCTCGATTAACGGAACCATATGAAGTGACTGGGTTTCATTAATCACGAGAGTAGATTAATGGCCTAGGGATGTCCTTGAGTGGAAGTACGTGGATTTTAAATGAACTTAATGGGTTTTTACTAATGGACGGAACCATCGAGAGAAAGGCCGTGTTAGTATTAAAATACGTGTGTTTTAAGCCTTAGTTAAGAAGTTGACACAACATAGCGTACCATCCTTGTTTTAAAATGAATCTTCAAATCTAAAGAGCATGATTAATTTATGAACATATGAATGTTTGAGTCCCAATCCCGGGAAGTCTTTTATCATAAGAGTTTTATTTCAAAGTTAGAGTTATTACAATTTATTTTTGGTTAGTGACAAACGATTTTATACCCCCAATCAAATACTTTTTACTATTCTTTCATTAAAGCAAACATTTTCTAAAGTAACCTTGTCCTTGTGGGATCGACCCGCATTTGCCGTATTCTATACTATAATAACACCGTGCACTTGCGGTATTTATAACTAAGCCTCCGTTTGGCCTAACAACAGTCACTGATAGAACCACATTAGAGGTAAAAGTAAATGCGGTAGATACTCCTGAATTGCTGTCACAAATGTACTTATTTCAACTGAAGAAGCCTTGACAAATTTCTGTAACTGAGTAATTCTCCTTTTCCTAAATATATTAAAAGAGATGGCCCTTCATCATGCCAATTAAAAAAATGGATGAAAATTGCGACCTCCTTAAAGTGCCCCTATTAGTAGGCGGTCCGAATTTGATTTGTTGGATTTGACAAGGTGACTCTTCTCACAAGTTCTTAGGTTATTAAAGTCGATTATTCTAAAGATTTCCTTGAAACGAAATTTACAAACTATGAAAAGAATGTGTCCCTATTGAATCCAGAGACAATGAGTATGAAACATGCCATTGTCGGGGGAAAAGGACAATTTGTACAAGTGATTTCTATGATCTTAATTTGTGCATGACTAGGTGAATTGGCATGCATATATAGGTAAAATACAAATGTCCATATGTGTGACAAACTCCTCTTTAGCAGAACATGATGCAGTTGAATTGCATGACAAACTACAACTGTAGACATCTGTCTAATTAGTGTACCCAAACTAAAACAATCCACATTCACAATATGGAAGTGGAATCAAGAAATGGAGCTCCTACAATAATCTCTTTCACAATTACTCTTCCGACCCTAGTCAAGCCCGGTTCAAATGTTTAGGCAAAGCACTACAAATCAGATTAATCAACAGTTTAAATCTGAAAATTGTAAAAGAATAATCTACAATACAAGGACCACATGCTGCTTCCATTGTACTACTGAACATATAATCCAAATCTTTATGCCTAGACATAATAAAACTGATTTTATACAGCACATAAAGCAATTAAAACATACCAAACAACAAAAGATATTAAATTCGTAATTACCTCGATTATCCGCAAAATTTGAGTGGTAATGCAACCTTGTGGCCTCGAGCATTTTCGACACCTCTTGTGCACATTCTGAAGCCTTCAAGAAATGATCATCAATGTCACCCAATACCTTCATAAGATTCAAACTGGTATTGAAACCAACCGCTTTTCCACCATTACCACTCCCTCTCCTAGCAGCAATATCCGGCGGTGCTGTATTAGAATGCATAAATTGCTTCTCCTTCATTCCCCCAACCATAACCGGTGTCTCCTCCTCCTCCGTCGTAAACCCTTGCATAACCACTTTTTCCGGCGTCTTTGGCTCTTCATCGTGGTGGTGGTCCCCACGCATTCCACCGTGTCCATGCTCATCTTCATCATCATCATCATCTTCTTCCTCCTCCTCTTCTTCTTCTTCCTCCTCCTCTTCTTCCTGTATAATATCATGATCCCCACCACTCAAATAGGGTCCAGGCATATTATCACCCATAAAGAAATAATCCCAAGCCATCCCTTTTGATTCCGCCGGAGGCGGTGGTGGTGCTTCCTGAGTCCGGGAAGGCGGAGACGGCGTCTCCTCCACTTTATTCCCTTTTCTCCTCCCCCTCCTCAAACCACCACTCTCCTCCCCTTCCCCCTCCTCTTCATCCTCCTCCTCAATACTCTCCTTCCTCGCCTTCCCTTTCCCCCCACCTTTAGTCACCGGAATCGCCGGCATGGTAACCGACCGTTGCAGCGGCGGCGTCGGAACAGGCGAGAAACTAGGAAGAGGAGGAGGCGGTGGAGGAAACGGCTCCATCATCGGCGGCGGCGGTGGAGGCGGCTCCGACGAATCACCAACACCAACATCATGATGTTGATGATGATGATGAATTTCCTCAACCTCTCCCTGCGCGTAATCGCTCAAGGCAGCACCGGTGTTCTTCAACGCAATAGCGTAGCCGGAATGGCCGGAAGCAAACGCATTCCGAGCAGTAACAGCTTCTCTCATGAAATTCCGGCGGTCCTTACATCTAGATACGGATTCTTCATTATCAATCTTAGATTGAGCACACCCCATTTCCTAGGGCTTGTATAAAACCTAAAATTAGGGAACACAAATTCACACACACAGAATTAAAGTTACAAATAAGTGAAATAACACAATACCCAGATCAGGAAATTGGGAAATGGTTAATGGAAATGGGAAGCTATAGATACAGGAGTGTGTATGTATAGGTGAAATGTGATTTTTAGAAAGAAGGGGAAGAAGATGACAAGATTGGAGGAGAGAGAGAGAAAGGGATGAGTATGCACGAGCAGCAGTAGACTGTCAGGGAGGGGTTTTGTGTTTTGTGATTTGATTGGACACGCGCATGGGTGAGGAGAGTGTTGTATACGCGCGTATTTAAATTTTGGAATTGTGTATAACGGTCACATTTTACGAGGTGGGTGACGGCGTTACACCAAACTTAGTGGTGTGACACTTGACTGCTGGTACCCTTTTCCGTTAAAATTAAAAACCGTTAATTGAAAATCTTCAGACTTCACAGTACTGTTTTAAAAAAAAAAAAAAAAAAAACAATTATCGTAGTAAAACTTAAAGTCAGTCTTATGAAAAATCTATTTTACATTAAGAGATATGTAAAATTTGTTTTACATTAAGAGATAAAAACATGTTTTTACATTAAACGAGTGTAAAACGTATCAGTCATGTTACACTGGCACTTTTAAACACCAACATACTTTTGAAAAGTACCAACAACAATGTTTATAAACACCAGTCTAAATGGCTGGCACTTTATAATATTAACTCTGACATTTACGATACTTACTAGTTATTTACACAAAATCACAAATGCCACCGCTTGTTGTCACGCCTTTGGAAAAACATGTCTTTCCTATCTTTAAGGTAAAACACGTTTTTTTAAAAGACCTACTCTTAAAAAACATCAGTTTCCGGTTTATTATGAAAAACGTGTTATTGAACTGGGCGGTGGCATTTTTAAATAATTGGAGCATTTTTTAAAAAATCGCACGTTGACATTTTGTAAATAATTGAAATTTATAATCCTCCTGGCAATCTTCAAAACCGCAACTCTTGTGGGTGAAATCTCGGACGTCGACATCTTCAAGATAGTGCCGTCCTTAATGCTGCAGCACTGTAAGTAATTTAATTTATTTATTTATTTACTGCATAATTAACCTCTTTTTTACAGATAATTATCAGCTATTTAAAACGTGGTAAAGACTCCTATCAACGGCAACTTGGACTGAGATAGAGACCGAATTTTTAGCCTAGTTAGTTAGATTAGGGATTAGCTTTATTTTATTCTTTTTATCTATTTAAACCTACTAAAAGGCGGCACAAACACGACGGAGACACGCTCATTATAGTAATACGCCGTAAACTTTCTCTGTAACCTCAAGAAACGATCAATACTACTGTTTAGGGGTGGTAGGTGCTCACAAACACCTCCCGAGGTTTTATGCCGGCGAGATAGTTTTCTCAATGGCTTTCCTCGTATACATTCACGTGCAATTACCTTTCTTTTTCTTGATTCATCAATTATATTCCATTGTACCCTCCTCTCCATTAATTCGAAAGAACTCTCTTTTTGGATTATTTTACTTTTGATTGTTTTTTGCCAAAACAGTTTGGCGCCCACCGAGGGGCCTTTGGTTTTTTAGTTGATTGAATTTCATCTGAATCACTATACTCAACCCATGACCTCCGGCACCGACAAAACCCCCGTTACCTCAGGCGGCCTGGATCCATCAGCTGGGGGCAACAACCCTAACAAGACAACTGTCAGCAGTCCTCAGATGACGCCACCTTCAGGAACTGGTAAGAAGCAGTCATCTCCAACTCCCAACAATGACCTTGCCAACATCCTTATGCAAATGAGGAGCCAGCTGGACAAGCAGCAGAGTAGTACTTCCTTGATACTTGATTCCCTAGTAACCATACAGAGAGAACAGAAGTCTTTGAGTGAAAGGGTGGATGCTGTATCACAAGTTCATCCTAGAATTCTTGATTTTGGCACGGGGACCAGTCCTTCAAGTTTCAACGAATGGATCCCTATGGCTAGTGCTGCTGGAGGAGGGATCCCATCATCTCCCATGGTGCCGTCATCTCCCGTGATGTCGTCATCTCCAGATCTGGGCCTCTTCCAGTTCTCTCCACTTGGCAACACCCCTGTCCCACCTTTCATTCACAATATTTCAGGGATATCTGCAGGGCTAACCTACACCACTAGTACCATTGTGACATCTGCTGCAGATGTCACCAACCCGTTCGGTAACATCAATTTAAGTTTTAGTTATGATAATACTGCTCGTGGTACTAACCCTTTTACAGGTAGTTACTTGGCAACTCAGCTTCAAGAGCTGAGAGACATGGTCATGAACGTTCCAGGTGTCACTCTTCCTATTCATCAAGTCTCACCAACATGCTTCAACCAGTTGCGGTTTATTCCAGCCATAGCACATGTCGACATCCCCAAAGGATTCGACATTCCAATCATGAAGCTGTATGATGGGAGTACAGGTCCTGAAGAGCACATCGCCCATTACCAAGAAAAGATGGAGATTGTTCGTATACCTCATCAGTATAGGGAAGCCTGCTTATGCAAAGGCTTTGGCTCAACACTGGTAGGGCCAGCCTTGAAGTGGCTGATTCGTCAACCACCTAGCTTAATCAGATCGTTTGCTCAACTGGTCAACATGTTCAACAACCAATTCTCTTGTAGCAGACAGTTTGAAAGACTTACCAGCGATCTTTACCGTGTCGTCCAATAGCCTGCAGAAGCATTGAAAGACTTTGTTAACAGGTTCAACAAAGAAGTCCTAGATATCCCCAACCTTGATATGGCAACGGCAATAGAAGCCTTCAGATTGGGTCTAAAGAAAGATTCACCATTCTATGAAGAGCTGGTGATGAATCCATGCAAGAAGATTGAAGACATCCGGAACAGGGCTTTAAGATTCATTAGGCTCGAGGAAGACAAGATGCAGCAGACTGAGCTTTCTGGCAAGGCGTCGACATATGACAATCCAGACAGAAGGATAGAGACATCTCACCAGAAGCAGAACAGATCCGGACCTTACTACAAAAATGATCTTAAGGAAGACCAAGATGACATTCAATGCCCAAAGATATCCGATTATTATTTTTATGTTAATGTTTTAGGTATTATGTGCGTAATGAAGAATCTTGGAGATAAAGCAAGGTGGCCAAAGAAAAACGACAAACCTTCAGGATGGAAAGATAAATCCAAGTGGTGTGCATACCACGAAGATTTCGGACATCTTACCGAAGATTGCATCGCCTTGCGCAAACAAATCAGCTACTTACTCTCAAAAGGATACCTTAAAGAACTGCTTCACCACGGGAACAAGGAGACAACTTCAGCATAACTGGGGGCATATTGGTTGTTATTGTTTGAACGGTGTAAGGATCCCAATATCTTGGAATGCCATACATCTTAAGGCCTACGTCATGTAAGTTGTAGTTTATCAACTCAATTTAGAATAACAGGTATGTGTTTACTTTATTTTATTTTAATCAAGTTATTTCAATTTATATTATATTCATCAAACCATTACTGACTTAAGCATCGGAGGGGTGTTAGCTAAGCTAACACCCAATCCTAACATGTTTCAGTCTTGCGAGGAAACTAAAAACGTTTGCTTAGTTCGAGATGCTTAACATATTGATTCAAACTGCTGGAACAATCAAAGATGTCAACATCCTTCCAAGTTGTCGACATCTTAAGGTAATAACTCAGGTATGAACTTACCTCCATTTCTGAATAAACATTACTTAATTTTCATTCATTTAAATAAAATGATTTGTTCAACTTTATTTTTACAAATAAAGGTGATATCAGTCAAGATGTCATGTATTACTAACATGTTGTCATTTTGCAAGATATTAACATTTTGAATAAATATTTTGATGACCTAAGAAGACAATAGCTTGAGACTGGCCATCTCATCTTAAGTTTAAGGTACTCAATCCCTTCTAAGGTTTAAAGAAATTTCTTTCTTTCGAGTTAAGGTTTATACACCTTCACCTGGAGCGCACGATGTCAATGTGGTTAAGGTGGGGAATGGGCACGTATGTTTATATGTACGCACCCCCGTTTCCACTTAATCAAGTGTTTGACCTTAAAAAATTTTCAATTGGTTATGGCATTGACATGTCATCTTAAGACACCCGGTTTTTGGCATTAACATGTCAACTAAGTATAGAGATTTCTACATCTCCATAAGATATAACATCTATGTTTAAAGTTTGAAGTGCAGGTCATCTTAAGAAGAAACATACTTGTAGACATCTTGATGGAAGACGACACCTCGCGAGATAATTGCTTCTTCCTGGTTTTCCTGAAAGATTTTCTGGAACTTTTTGAAGAAGAAAACGTGCAAAGATGGAAGCGCTCCTACCAAGCAGTTGTCCAGTCAAAAACCATCTGCACTTTTGAGTTTTGGAAAACTTACCCTTTTTGTATTCCGCAAAGGATAAGTTTGGGGGTAATTGTTGTGGGTGAAATCTCGGACGTCGGCATCTTCAAGATAGTGCCGTCCTTACTGCTGCAGCACTGTAAGTAATTTAATTTATTTATTTATTTACTGCATAATTAACATCTTTTTTACAGATAATTATCAGCTATTTAAAACGTGGTAAAGACTCCTATCAACGGCAACTTGGACTGAGTCACAAATAAAGGATAGAGACCGAATTTTTAGCCTAGTTAGTTAGATTAGGGATTAGCTTTATCTTATTCTTTTTATCTATTTAAACCTACTAAAAGGCGGCACAAACACGACGGAGACACGCTCATTATAGTAATCCACCATAAACTTTCTCTGTAACCTCAAGAAACGATCAATACTACTGTTTAGGGGTGGTAGGTGCTCACAAACACCTCCCGAGGTTTTATGCCGGCGAGATAGTTTCTCAAGGGCTTTCCTCGTATACATTCACGTGCAATTACCTTTTTTTTTCTTGATTCATCAATTATATTCCATTGTACCCTCCTCTCCATTAATTCGAAAGAACTCTCTTTTTGGATTATTTTACTTTTGATTGTTTTTTGCCAAAACAGCAACTAAATTTCTGAAGACACGGGCTAGCACACTATAACACATGGACATTAACGCATGGACAGACATTTAAAAACACATGGACTGGTAACAACAAAACAATTGCACTTGCCATCTTAAACACTATAACTGGTCATTTTAAACACCACATAAACTCAATTACACATGCACTGACATTCTAAAATACATAAATTGGTGTTTTTAAACACAAGCACTTACATTCTTAAAATGACTAACAATATTTATCACTCAAACTGACTGTGCCAGTGCAAGTATTTTGATGCATCAGTTTATGTGTTTTTAATCACTAGTTGGTATGTCTGTTAAGCGCCATTGTGTTTTTAGTGCCAATTCAAGTGTATTTTATTGTCAGTTGTAGTGATTTTAATTACCAGTTGTGATATTTTGAGTACCAGCGCGTGCGAAGTTTTAATTATTTACAAAAATGACATTGCACACGAAATTTCACTTATTTACAAAATTGTCACCACATATTTTGAAAACGTATTTTTCCTAAGTGTTAGAAAAAATGGGTTTTCGTAAGACATACTCATACTAATATCAATATTATCAACAAAAAAAAATCAAGATTATAAATTAATTAAATTATGAATCAAAATTTATTTAAATTGATAATAAAAATGAGATTATTATTTCAAGATAATCTGAACACTTTGATTTCTTAAAGAAATTAGCAATAATGTGCAAGGAACAATAGCAATAAACATGAATAAATATATTTATCATCTACTTTTATAAATAATGTTTTTATAAATCTTCCTTGGGATATTTATTTTTATTAGTAAAATTTAAGATTTTGACATTTAGGAAAAAATGAGTAATTATTTAGAATTTAAATTTAACAATCAATTTAATAACTAAATAGTTAAATTCTATTACAATAAAATATTTATAAAGTTAACATCTAAGAATTCAATTGTTTTCCGTCAGAATTGAAGGCATGTACAAACATTAATTTAGAAGAAGTTTGGATCGTAGTATAAATTAATTTTATTGCAATTTAAACATTCCCCCTTAACAATTAAAAATAAGTTATAAAACCACCCCTAAATTTATCAAGTTAGTAGTGTTCTTCGAAAAATATATAGATTTTTTTTCTTTAACTAATTGAAGATTATATTCAAGATAGAGAATATAAAAATTGAGTCTACTCATTTACAAAATTCTAAACAACTTGAGTCCGCTCTAACAATTGAGTTGACTCATTCTTATTACAATTTATCTTTCAGTTTCTAACTATAACTATATTTATAAAATTTAATTGTAAGATTTATATGATAAATATTTATTATAGTTAAAAATAAAATATAATTACTGTATAATCTTACTTACAATAAAAAGATGATTCAACTCTATTTGAAGAATTAACTAACTCACTCAAAAATAAAAATAAAAAAGGGAGTTAAATCCAACAAAGTAATAAAAAACACAAAATCTTGGGGAAAACGTGTTTTTCCTAACTCGCAGGAAAAAAATGTTTTCAAAAAAGCACGATGGTATTTTTGTAAATATGTAGAACTTCTTTTTAAAACGCGTGGTGGCATTTTTTGTAAATAATCGGAACTTTTCAAACGGTTCTGGATATGAATGTAATGTTGGAACAATTTATGATCCCTGAATGCCATACTCATATTCAGAATAAGTTTGAGGAGGGAGATGAAGGCGGAAGCGTATACCTGATGAATCCATCTTGATGTTGTAGGGAGAAAAGTAAGAAGAAGAAGAAGAATTAAGGGGATGAAGATCTTCTAAATGATTGTGCCTTTTCCTCTTGACTTCTTTAACACTTAATGAAGAATTATTGAGAGAGTAATAATGAATGATGTAGTGATTTCTAGGGCTGATGGAGAGCTCTTTATATATGAAACCAATAGGCACCTCATTTAGGGACTACACCTTTTCAACCTAAGTGATGTTAAATTACCACTTTGCCCATCAAAAATAGGTAATGTTACATCCAGGAATTTTTCACATTATTTTAATTCACTACACTTTATATTAATATTATAGGTATGATTTCATGTATGGAATTACTAAATGACTTGTTGTGCAAGCCATGTTCTAACAATCTCCCAATTGGGTTGCAAAACAAAGTCTTTCCTTTAACCATAAATATAACACAAATGACAACCCTTATGTGCGTACTTTATTGTCATTTATAACAATCTCGTCTATTAGTCAACCAAGTATAAGGACTAAAGGGGCAGTCGTTGTAATTGATTCGTAACTAAACACACAGTAATCACGTATACAAATCCAACTAAATGACATAGATCAAAAGTGTAGATGTGTAGCATGGAATAATGAATATATACATATTCTTCCAACTAGTCCAACTTAACCAATATGCTCGTGAAACACTGAAGATGATAACGCTTTTCATAAACGGATCCTCTAAAATGGAGTTTGTTTTTATAAGTTGTATTTCTTTGTTCATTTTCCTTCACAACAAGAAACTTAATGTCTATATACTTAGACTTTTATGAACTCTTGTTGTTATAAGACTGTCGTCCGATTGTCACAATAAAACTTAAGTGGTTTTTCGACACCTGTTGACAATTCACAGTCCCTCAATAAACTTATGCAGCCATATAATTTAACTAATGTCAGAATACCTAATGATCTCAAGATGATCCGACTTCAAATGTAGGCAAGTAGTTCTTTAGTGTTTTGTAAATATCTTTATCATTCTTTTGGCTGCTACCTAATGTTCTCTTCTGGTTTGCTTTGGTATTGACCAAGCATCCCAATAATAAATATAAGATTCACGCATACATTAAGCTCCCTACTGCTGATGCAAATTGATCTTTTCCATATACTTGGATTCAAAATTACTTTTAGGACACTGTTTGAGACTAAAATGTGTCTCCTTTAAAATTAGGGGTGTCAAGTGATTCACAGTTTTGCATGCAAAAATTTTGTAATACCTTTTCAATATGGGCCTTTTGTGATAATCCTAAAACACCTCGTGAGCGATCACGGTGAATTCGGATTCCTAATACAAATATGTCTTACCAAGATCTTTCATTTCAAATAAGAAATTTCTTAGTTTCCTTAAGAAGGTTCATATCATTACTAGCAACCAAAATATCATCCACAATAAGACAAAAATTATAAATCTACTCCCACTGAATTTATGATATACATAATCTTCACCAAGATTCGTTTCAAAACCAAATGAAAGAATAACTTGATTAAGTTTTAAAGTACCATTAACGAGAAGATAGCTTAAGCCCATAAATGGATTTCTTAAATAAATCTGTCACCATTTCTGGCTTCTTTATATCAATAGTTTCCTCAATGTCTCCATTGAGAAAACTTGTCTTTATATCAATTTGATGAAATTTAAGATCATAATACGCCATATGTGCCATAATGATCTTAAAAGAGTTTTTAGAAGATACCGGAAAAGGTGTTTTCTTTATAATCAATGTCTTCCTTTTGAGTAAAATCTTTAGCAACTTAGACGGGCTTAATACCTTTCCATATTACCTTGTGAATCCTTTTAGTCTTAAAGACTAATTTAATCCCAATAGGTTTCACATCTTTAGGTAATAGGACAAGATCCCAAACGTTGTTATCTTTATAGATTTTAACTCTTTATTTATGACATTAATTCACTTTATGATAATTAGGACTATTAATGGTTTGATGGGAGGTGAGAAGATCACCTCTAGGGATGGCAACGGGTCGGGTTCGGATCGGATCAGGACCGATTCGAATCCGATCCGAATTGTAAAAAGGGCTTGCCGAACCCGATCCGATCCAAATGCCTGCGATCCGGGCCCCGATTCGTGATCCGATCCGCTCCCCCGTCGTCGCCCCGATCCGATCCGATCCGTTTGCGCCCCGATCAGACCGATCCGAAAACGGCTGAAGCTCAGAACATGCACTGGCAGTCTGTTTTAACAACAGACACTTCAAAAAAAAAATAAAAAAAAAATAAATAAATAAATGAAAACATGCATTCAAGCTCAATCTCAAAACAAAAATAAAATAAATACAATCCCAAAACACTAAGAAAGTTATTACAATCTCAAAACAAACCAAACAAATCAAAGAAAATAGTTTAACATCACATATTACATTCCCAACAAATGTTCTAAAAATATAACATAGAGTTTTGAAATACTTCATTCTTCAAGTATCACCAAGTCTAAGAACTTCATTCTAACCTTTACCTTCAAGCAAGAAAAGACCACAAACCTACATCAATACAAATAGATAACAAATGTTAATTAATCCTATTAAGTTACTTGAAATAAAAAGCAATAAAATTATATTACTATAGTAAGTTATACCTTACTCAATTACTCATCAACATCATCGTTGCATGTTGCTATGTTTTGCTCATCCTCCACCTTCAAAGAAAGCCCTACAAGCAAAAGTGTTAATATATACAAACAAAACAACAAGTTGCAAAAAATAAAAAGATAGTAAATTCAGGTAAGAACCTTTATTTTCATTCCGAAGCCAATTTTGAAGACACATCAATGCTTCCAATGTATTAGATGCCAATCTACTCCGATGTGGGCTAACAATTCTTCCACTTGTGCTAAAAGCGGACTCCGATGCAACACTTGTAACCGGAATAGCAAGGATGTCCCTAGCAACTTTTTGTAGAGTTGGAAATTTAAGACCATTTGTCTTCCACCATCCTAAAATATCAAAGTTGGAAGTCCTTGGCAACACTATTTCTTCCAAATAATGATCTAGTTCCGATTTTACATCCATTTTACTAGAAGTTCTACTTACAAACATGTCATAGTCCGAAAGCATGTCACTTGCATTCAACCCACCGGAAGAAGATGTCCCACCCACAACATTTTCAATCACTTGTCCCTTACTTTGGTACTCATTCAATAAATCATAACAACTATTCCGAACTTTATCAATCTCAACGGAAGCCAAATCACCATAAATGCGGGGGGAAAAATACTCAAGAAGCTTCAACTTAAATCTCGGATCTAAAACACATGCAATCCGAAGAATTTCATGGCAAACACCCCAATATTTATTATACTTTTCAAGGATCCTTTTTGCCATTTCCGAGATAAAGATTTCGGAATCATTAACCCAATTGTTTAAGGCTAATTTGATTTCACAAACTTTTAAAAAAAACTCATTAGCCGTAGGACAAGAAGTTGCCGAAAACATTACCGTCACATCATAAAACAATTTCAATTTTTCGGTAATTCTTTCCACTTTTCTCCAATCTTCCTCACTCGGTAAACAATTATAAGATCGTTCTTTTTGTTTCAACCGTGGAAATACAACTTTGTACAATAAGGCCGTTTTAAGCATAATATAAGTTGAATTCCATCTAGTGGGACAATCAAGAGCCAAACACTTAGTCTCTTTAATTGATTGTTGACGGGCCGTATCCTCAAATTTTTTAATTCTAGCCCGAGAACCTATCCAAAACGAAACACTATCTCTTACTTTTTCAATCTCACTTCTAATGACTTCTAAACCGTCTTTCACAATCAAGTTCAAGATATGAGCACAACAACGCATGTGAAAAAGTTTTCCCCTCACCATCTCTTTGACGGGCCGTATCCTCAAATTTTTGAATTCTAGCCCGAGAACCTATCCAAAACGAAACACTATCTCTTACTTTTTCAATCTCACTTCTAATGACTTTTAAACCGTCTTTCACAATCAAGTTCAAGATATGAGCACAACAACGCATGTGAAAAAGTTTTCCCCTCACCAATAGAGTGTTAGGATCTAATCTATCAACAATCTTGGGTAACATGGCATCATTTGAAGAAGCATTATCAACGGTGCATGTTGACAATTTACTATCAAGATTTAAATCTATTAAAGCTTCAACGAGGTATTCCGTAAGGCAATCGCTATTATGTGGAGGAGGAACATCAATAAACCTAAAGTAAAAATAATAAACATATACTGTTATAATTGATATTCTAAATTACTAAGTAGACAAAATATATGAAAGTAAATTACAACGTACCTTACTAGCCGACTTTGTAAAGTCCACTCGGAATCAACATAATGAGCGGTTACGGCCATGAATCCTTTCTTGGTTGGCCTTGCACTCCACATATCCGTAGTTATAGCAACCCTAGAGTCCAAGCTCTCTAACATCGCAACCAACTTCTCTCTCTTGGAATGATATGCTTTTAAAATGTCACTCTTTATTGTATTTCTTGAAACACTCCCGAACAATGGTTGGAGGCTTGATGTGAAAGCACGAAATCCTTCGTGGTTAACCATAGACAAAGGATATTCATGCAAGACAATCATATTCCCTAGTTCATTCCTCGACACATCTTTGTTAAAAACAAACGGACGATATTGCATCGTACCATCGCTTTTTTTCGAACTACCTTGTAAAATCATTTGTTTAATGTCTCTGTTCTTTCTCTTTTTACATCTTTCCAAATGATTGCGCAAATGAGAGGTACCCTTCTTACCTTCACCCCTTAGTCTCTCATTGCAATGATTACAAATTGCAAAAACACCATCTTTTGTTGTTGTTTTAGTCATCTCCTTCCAAACAGTAGACCTTAAACCCTTATTATTCTCCATAGAAGAACTCTCAATCTCATTCAAAGAGGGGCTAGAACTAACAGGAGTCTTGCTAGCAACAACACTATGAGAGCCACCACAATCTTTATTTACAATTTCATTCTTGTCTCCGGACATTTCCAAATCATCATCAATATCAATTGTATTTTCTTGAACAATTTCTTTAGACATCTATAAGCATTCAACACAAAGCAAAATAAATCAATATCCCAGCAAATTATTCAAGTAAATACAAGTGAAATAAAAATGTTAACAGTGAAGTAAAAATTATTACACAATCAATTTCCAAATCCTCATCACCAGACATATTGTAAGTTTTTCTTTCATTGCTAACAACTGTTGGCTACTTAATTAGTCTAATAATCTGCATCTAACATTGTTGAATAAGAAAAGCAGAAAGGATTTTGGATTTTGGATTAATAAAGTTGATGCTACAAATAGTTGGATTCTGATTTCATCAACTTACTAAGAAAATGAATCAATAAAATTATTCTCCCTGATCTCCTTATTTGGTGTAGTATCTGATTGGTGATGCTGCAATTTTCAATTATATCAGGTGAGAAGGGAAGACTACCACAAATTACAATCAGCACAAAAACAATATTCAGCTCAACTACATTCATTAACATTCACAAAACGAAATCTAATAAACATATCACCATCATATCCAATTTGCATGTTTGCTCATGTCACGAGAGAAAAAATACAGTATATTATCAATTTGATTAACAAAGGGGTTAATTCAGGGAAGACTAGGAATGCATGCACTAGAAAGATATATGGATCGATAGTGAGAAAAAATCAGCATCTAATAAAAATACAAGAAATTTAACATAAAAACATGGTGGTATAAATGTGAATAATCCCACTAGTAAAGACAACTTTAATGTTGCAAAGACCATGCTGAAAAACACTAGTGTGAAACACAAACCTTCGGACAGCGAGTCCTCCAAGGAGTTTGTAACGCAAAGACTCAGCCTGTGCAATAGCGCACAGCCCTCTGTTGTTTTCTCAGGGAACTTAAACCGCTTCTGAACAAGAGAAGTCAGCTCTCTGATCCTCCTTCCCTTCTCACCTGATATAGTTGAAAATTGCAGCATCACCAATCAGATACTACACCAAATAAGGAGCCCTAATTTTGAAATTAGGGTAAATGGGAGGAATTGAGGTTGAATATTTTACCTCGGCCATGGAGGTAACGGTGAGTCGGCGACGGCAAAGGCGAGCGGCGACGGCAAAGGCGAGCGGCGACGGCAAAGGCGAGAGGTGACGGCTAGCGGCGGTGGCGAGGAACGGCAACTGGGACGGGAGTCGGGAGAACAGACTATACGCAGAGAGAAATATAGTGCGGCGTGTAATGTATCCCTCAAACCCTAAATTGAGTATATATAGGTAGGGTTTTAAGTGTAAATGTTAGAAAGCAGGGGGTAAAAAAAAAAAGAATAGCAGATATTTAGGATCGGGTCGGGTCGGGTCAGAGGGGCTGACCGAAACCGACCCAAAATCCGAACGAATGATAAAATTGTATATTGAACACGAAAATTACGGATCGGATCGACCTCGGAACGGATCGGGTTCGGACAAATTGCCATCCCTACTCACCTCCCACTAAACCTAATTGACACGCCCCAATTCCCGGGATTCCCTAATAGAACCTCGAACCTGGTGCGCGTAACTAACAAGAAACAAGAAACTGACGGGAAACAGGAACAATACCTGTTAAAAACAAACTGACATGCTATATCTACTCAAGAATGAGGAGCTAAAATAGCTCACAACGAGTTCTAGACCAAGAAAATTAAAACCAAACAAGGTTACATACAGCGGAAGACATGCCTAGCAAATAAGCTGGCATCAAGAACTGTCTAGGGACAACAAATACTACCCCAATACAAGCCCAGAGTTTATTAACTCATACCAGATCGTCCTTACCAAAATATAAAAGGACACTAACTTCGAACAAGAATATCCTGCTGAGTAAGTTCCCAGCTAAGTCGAGCCTCACTGCGTACTATCCCCTGCTTTCCTGGGGGGGAAACAATTAAACAAATAAAGGGTGAGATGAATCTCAGTAAGCTATTAACATGCAACTATATGTCATGTTATCATGCAATACAAGTAGATACTCAACTAAACATATATCAAGTATCATCAAGTAACAAGTATAGGAGAGGTTAAGCCAACCCAACAAGTAATCAAGCTCAAGAAAGGTTCAGGTAACAAGTAGTCAAGTAGAGTGAGAGGCTAGACCAACTCACCAAGATGCATATAGGCCTATCACGCAGTTTTACCTGAATCCTTCCTTATTCCTCCCAAGAATACCATTTGTTGTCGATGCTTTTCTAGCTGAGGACAACCAAGAACAAGAACAAGAGACTGCTGTGCAGTATATAAGAAGACCTGGTAACCAGTGTCATCCACAAGAACAAGATCCACGTGGTGAACAAGACAATCGCATTCACTTAGGTCAGGCTTATTGCTCTAACCAAGGAAGCTATGCCCTTACTATGGCCGGTAGTAAGGGGTCAGGCGGAAATACATAGGGACCCGATTGTCACTTAAACCCCAGCTCTCGCGACAAGCGTGAACCTATATATTTTCGAACAAGCAAGGAGAACCAGCTGGACTCACACAAGAATGCACAAGTAGATGTTTACTTGAACTACGAGAATAGAACTAAGTCCCATATTAGTGGACCAGTCTTTATGCACCATGTAATCATGTATCATGTGCTCACGAGAATATGCACCATGTAGTCATGTATCATGTGCTCACGAGAATATAAGTACACGTACGCAATTATTGCGAATACAAACCAAGATAACAATGGCACATAAGGTGTCCATGTAACACGATCAATCCAAGTAAGAGTCCATTAATAACAGACTTCAGTCAAGTAGTAGGGTATATCACTTTGTCGCATGCCAATTTTGCACGTACATATTCATATCACGTTTAACACATTAAAGTGTCTATCACGATACCCTTACTATCAAGTAGAGCCCAACACCTTAGACTCTAAACACGTAGTAGAATAGGTCACATTGTACCTAGACACAGTCATACTTCACGTATATGTATTGTTAATAATCGAATACATTTTCTAACACATATTGTGTTCTATAACCATTCTTATTAATTTAAATCGTAGTATTCACGATTATATGAATGATCTTCATATTACACTAGTCCTTATTTTCTTTAGGAACTCATTTCAAGACAAGATATCTTCTTTATATTTTATATACTTCATTGAGTATATACACGATTAAAAACTAAATCATTTACACTTTAGTGCTTATTTATAGCACTTCCAATATACACGTATTAAGTTCAAGTATGTAGTAGAGTTAATCATTCTCTATCTAGTTCCATAACCCAATTCTTTGGTTATTCATACCATGTACCAATCAATCAAGAAGCCACATTCTATCAAGTAAATATATGCAAGATTTGCATATACACATCAAGACTCTTTCAAGTTTATTACCATACACATATATTGGTGTCAAGGCACGTACAAGATTTTATAATCTTATATTCAAGTCTTAATCCAATTATTTGGATGTTCAAGTCATGTACAAGATTTTATTGTCTTATACTTCAAGTTACTGTCTCATCTTAAGACATTCAAGACATTCAGGACATTCAGGACATATACAAGACATTCAAGACATTCAGGACATATACAAGATTTTATCATCTTATATCCAAGTTCTCAATCCATTTCTTTGGATGATTAAACATGTACAAGAGTTAATTATCTTATACTTCAAGTTCAAGCTAGGAAGATGAATTATACATCTTTCACGAATTATTTTCCAATCCTTTTCTTAGGACATTCAAGCTCTAGACATTAGTTGGTGTCCCTAAGGTACACAAACATTAACTTCAAGACACATAAAAGAGTTACTACTCTTATACTCAAGTTATCATTTAATTATGATTCAAGTCCACATTTCATTTGTTCACAAAGGGACTATTTTCAGTATTAGAGTGTTCTACAACACTCATCTAGGTCATCTAGGGTAGTACCCTAAACCTAGACCAAGAATACTTCAAGTTCAAATTAAGTAAATGAGCTATACCACTCATACTTGCAAGTTCTTAATCCCCTATATAGGATATTCGAGCTCAAGACACTAATTTGGTGCTCTCAAGATGCACAAACATAGGTTCCAAGACAAGCATAACACATAAGTGCTTGTTCATAGCACTTACTAAACATAAAGAAGAGTTCTTCCTTTTATACTCAAGTTCTCATTTTAATTTAATGAGTAATCATGTTCAAGACTCACTTCTGATACCCCTAAGGTGTCACAACACTTGCTAGGACATCTTATCTTAAGGCTATATGCCTTAGGAGGGATAAGCTTTCAATTTAATTTAGATTTAAAACACTATGGTTGAAACAGGGGACCAGGCGGGCGCCTAGGGTAGACCGGGCGGGCGCTCATCCAAGCACATTTGAAACCCAAAACTTCTAGTGAAACAGGCGGGCGCTCGAGGTACCACCAGGCGGGCGCCTGGTACAATTTTTAGCAAATACCCATTTCTTTCCCAGGCTTAGAAATCCCCGTCCCAAGCGTAGAGGGTTACTTTTACTAACCCTTACGCAATACCCAAGACACTATTTCAAGCTCAATTCATTTCTTTTACCGTCCCATAAATAATAGGATAATTTCCTACTATTCCAATTTAATATTTCACCGTCCCCAAAAGTATAACTACAATTTTATAATATACTACTATAAACATTTAGGGATACTTCCATTCATTTCCCCGTACCACAAATAATGATACAATTTTTCCAATAATATTTAAATCAAGTTACTATTTTACCGTCTCACGAATAGGAGTATAATTTTTCAATACTTTTTCAAGTTTCTTTTCCCAGGTGCAAGCTATTCCTTCATATGTATCATACGAATACTCCCTTCGTCCCAAATTTACAAGTATCACAAAAATTGCTCAAAACACAATTTTAACAAGAACAAATATCGGGAATAACATATATGCATGTTATTACAAGTAAGGGGGAGCTAATAACTTACCTAGTCCGAAATCAAGTTGACCCAAACTAATTTCTGTTCGGCAGGAAACGCTCTATTCAACGCCACGAATATTTATCTGGGACCGGAATCACGAACAGAGGGATAATTAAGCTCGAGGAGTCGATAATAGGAAGAATCCTAAACCTTCTTTTGGAACAGAGGAAGCAACGAGAATGTTTTCAAGGAAAAGTGAGTCAGAGAAGGAGAAGGCAACAAGTTTATCTTTCAACTTTCCAAGAATTGCAACTAGGCCCCTCAAGTTCTAACTTTGACAAAAAGGCCCCTAAACTTTCAACTTTGACATTTAACCACCTTAATTTTCTAAAGTAATTAAATAATTAACTCAAATAAAATAGCATATAATTATGCTAGCCAAGAATTTAACAAGCACGTTAAATATTTAACAGGAATAAAGATGGGCGTTACACTAATCGTCCTTCATTCTAGGCAAGATACACTTTATAATTATCCGGAATAACACTTCTTCTTACTCTATTGGATCTCATTAAGGGCGCCGGTTCTTTCTTATTTTGAGATTGTTGAATTTCCTTTTATGACCAACATTTCCATGTTGTTCAATATTTATGGGGAATCATTATTTTGAATTGTATGTTCCTCTTGAATTTCAGGTACAAGTACTTAATTTCCAATTGGAACTAAGGGAAGAGGTATAAAAAGGATGCCTCTTCCTTTTCAAATTCAAAATATTACTCCTAATCTCCCACTAAATTCAACATCCTCAAAGAACCTAGCATTTCTCGTTTTAAAATGTTTTAGTTTTTTGGGTTGTAAAATTTATAGCCCCATAGATCTCTCGGCATACCCTACAAATAACTACTAACAGTCTTATGTCCAACTTGCCCTTATTAGGATTATAAGGCCTAGCTTCTGCTGGACAACCCCACATATGAAGATGATTTAAGGACATGTTCTTATTCGTCCCAAAATTATAAAGGGTTTTTGATAGTAGCTTTAGAGGGAGCTTTATTGAGAATATAGGCTGCGGTATTTAATGTATCGCCCATAATGAGTGAGGTAAAAGAAGTACAAGGAACATACTTATTACCATATCCTTAAGGATTCTATTATGTCTCTGTTACACTTATTTATGCTAGGCGTACCCGGTAGAGAGAGACAATCCCACACTCCTCAAAATAGCGAGCAAAAGGACCCGGACATTGTTCCTTTGAACAGTCATTCCAACCATAGTATACACCACCATGATTGGACTTAACGTTCTTAATAGTCTTTCAAAGTTGATTTCCAACTTTGACCTTATAAGACTTGAAAATGTCCAAAACTTGAGACTTTTTCATGAAGTAAATAAATGTATTCATATTAAGAGTGGTCGTCTATGAACGTAATAACGTATTGCTGACCTTTCCATGAAGGAGTAACTAATGGTCCACAAATATCTGAATGTATTAGTTCTAAGACGCTTGATGCTCTCGAGGATACTTTTCTTTTAATGTTTGTAAATTTCCTTTAAGGCATTAATGCAAAAGTCTCTTCCGGAATATCAAGTATGGTCAAGATTCCTTTAGACACAAGCTTATCAATTTTCCTCTCGGAGATATGACCAAAACGCCTATGTCATAATGAATAAAATTTCACTTGATAACTTTCGCTTTTACTTTTGGTTTCATTATTATGGGACTCAATTATTGTTTGAATAATGTCAAGTAAATAAAGATTACTTGACAAAGTACTAGTACCAATAACCTTGAAATTTAAAATAAAGATCACATATATTATTATCAAAAGAACAAGAGTAACCTTCCTTGTCTAATATTGTGATAGGTATTGACATGCCCCCAGGTCCCGGGATCCCCTAATAGAACCTCGAACCTGGATGCGCGTGACTAACGAGAATCAAGAAACTAACAAGAAACGGGATGACAACTGTTTATAACAAACTGACATGATATATATATTCTAGAGTAAGGAGCTAAGATAGCTCACACCACGAGTTCTAGACAAGAAAATTTAAACCAAACATGATTATACACAGCGGAAACATGCCTAGCACATATGCTGGCATTACAAGATGTCTAGAGAAAACAAGAGACAACAAGTCTACCCAAAAATACTGAGTTACATAACCCATAATACATCGTCCTCATCAAAATGAAAAAGGACCACGATTCCCAAAAGAATAACCACCTGCGTAGTAAGCTCCCAACTATGTCGAGCCTCACTTCGCACTATCACTAGCCTTCCTTTGATCTAAGGAAAACAATTAAACAAGAAACGGGGTGAGATAAATCTCAGTAAGCTATTAGATGCAACTACATGACATGTTATCATGCAATTCAAGTAGATGCTCAAGTAATCATGTATCATCAAGTAACAAGTATATGAGAGGCTAAGCCACTCATCAAGTAGCACATAAGGCTAAGCTAGCACGTTATAAAGGATATTGCTTCCTTCCTTATTCCTCCCAAGAATACCATTGTTGTCGTAGCTTGTATTACCTTGACAAATCATGATCAATATCAAGAACCTGCTTATGCAGTACATATAAGAAGACCCGGTAACCAGTGTCATTCCCAAGATCAAGACTCACGAGGTGTTCACGAGGTGTTCAAGAGTTTAGCATTCACTTAAGTCAAGCGTATTGCTCCAACCAAGGAAGCTATGCCCTTACTATGGCCGGTAGTAAGGGGTCAAGCGCAGATACATAGATCCCCGATTATCACTTTGGCCCCAGCCTCATGATAAGCGTGAAACTATATACCTCCGAACAAGCAAGGACCAGCTGGACTCACACAAGAATGCACAATTAGGTATTTACTTGAACTACGAGAGTAGAACTAATCCAAAAGTAGTGGACTAGCTCACTAAGAAACATGCTTCAAGAAATCAAGAAGTCACATTGTTATCAAGCAACTATATGCAATGTTTGAACATACACATCAAGAACATTTCTCAAACACGTTAGTGCTTGTTCATAGCACTTTCTAGTTTATTACCATACACATGTATTAGTGTCAAGTCATGTACCGGATTTTATCATCTTATATTCAAGTTATCATCCCAATCTTTGGACATTCAAGCATATATAAGAGTTATATCTTTTTCTCTTACAAGTTCTTAATCCTATTCTTAGGATGTTCAAGTCATGTACAAGATTTTATTGTCTTATACTTCAAGTTATAACTACAATATTTGGACATTCAAGCATGTATAAGAGTTATACATTTACTCTTACAAAATCCTAATCATATTCTTAGGATGTTCAAGTCTAAAACTTTGTTCTAATGCCCCTAAGGTACACAATCATTGGTTTCAAGATAAGTATAACACATTAGTGCTTGTTCATAGCACTTTCAAGACATAACGAAGAGTTACTACTCTTATACTTAACTTCTCATTTGAGTTCTATAAGTGTTCATGTTCAAGACTAAGTTCTCATTCTAATTCAATGAGTATTCATGTTCAAGACTCACTTCTGATGTCCCTAAGGTATCACAACACTTGCTAGGACATCTTATACTAAGGCTATATGCCTTAGGAGGGGTAAGCTTTCATTTCAATTTAGATTTAAAACACTTTTGTTGAAACAGGGGACAGGGCGGGCGCCTACTATGGACCGGGCGGCCGCTCATTATAGCACTTTTGAAACCAAAACTTCTGATGAAATGGGCGGGCGCTCGGTATCTATGTGGGCGGGCGCCTGGTACAATTTTCAGCAAACACTAAATTTCTTTCCAGGCCTAAAATTCTCCGTCCCAAGCGTAGGAGTAACTTTTTACTAACATATTAACAATTCCTAGGAAGGCATATCAAGCTCAACAACTTATTTCAAGTTTCTTTCATTACTTTTACCCATTAGGATATACTCCCTTTGTCCCAAAATTACAAGTATCACAGAAATTGCCCCAAACACGAAATTAACAAGCACAAGTATCAGGAATAACATATATGAATGTTATTACAAGCAAGGGGGAGCTAATAACTTACCTAGTCAAAAATCAAAGTTACCCAAACAAATTTCTGTTCGGCCGGAAACGCTCTATTCAACGCCACGAATATTTATCCGGGATCGGAATCAAGAACAAAGGGATAATTAAACTCGAGGAGTCGAGAATAGGGTAAACCCTAAACCTAACTTTTGAAACAGAGAAAGAACGAGAAGAAATTTTGGGTAATATCCTTTCTCAGGCAACAACAAGTTGATATACTTGGAACTTTCAAAAAATGACACCTAGGCCCCTCAAGTTTCACTTTTAACAAAAAAAAAAACCCTAAAGTCAAATTTTCACAAATGACCCAAAGTCAAAACTAGACATTTAACTGTTGGGTTTCGAAGTAACATGCGCAGCGGAATATAGCAATTAAAATTTTAAGAAACCCAAAGCCATGGATCCGTTCATATGATTAAATCAAATACAACAAGATGAATAGAGGAATAACTAACCCTTGATGGCTATGAATTTTCTCTTGGTCTTGGTGGAGATTTGAAGACTTGATCACGATCACAAAGCTTGAACACGAACTTTGAAGATGATGATTTTCACCCTCTAGCGGTATCCACACTTCGAACGAATATCAAATGAGCTTCTTTGATCTTGGTTGCTAGACCAATATTATGAAACACACTTTCACAATATAATAAAGAACTATATGGAATTTATTTGTGAATTATTTTGTTCCTCAATCAATGATATCTTAGAACAAAATTAAATCTCTCTCAAACTCTTTGAGACTCACAAAAGCACTTGTTAATATGGTCTGGCCGAATTGGGGTTTTTATACACAATTAAGACCTATTCCAAATAGGTAACTTGTTCCAAAAACCTTTCCTAATCAAATTAGGAAAATTCCTGTCGGCATACCAGGCGCCCGCCTGGTACCACCCAGGCGCCCGCCTGTTTGGACAGAAAGTCCAAATCCTTTCTGGCTTGTTCAGGCGCCCGCCTGGTGCAACCCAAGCGCCCGCTTGGTTGACCAGGAGGCCCAGAACTTTCCAGAAATTCCTTGGAAGTCCTCCGACCCTAAATGTCAATATAGTCCTTTTATTTAAGATTCGTTCTATTGTGTGTGACCCTCTAGGATTATACTAAGTTGACAATGGGCTCAAACATGATCCCATAAGATATGATTAGGTTCTAGCAAACCGTCATACCTACCCAAATAGTATAACTAGATACAAGTTCGCATTCCTTT
This sequence comes from Campanula takesimana, assembly GCA_026119855.1. Lineage (NCBI taxonomy): Eukaryota > Viridiplantae > Streptophyta > Magnoliopsida > Asterales > Campanulaceae > Campanula > Campanula takesimana. Next base: position 248,903 of record JAOWBW010001419.1, read on the forward strand.
AGAATATGTCACAATCCCTTTGTCCACGATGTCATTGAATACAAGTCATGGTCAAACAGTCAACTTGTTTTGTTCAATACTTTCTCGATTCCGAATATGTTGATAATTCAAATGCTATTGATCCAATCAATCCATTTGAGTCCGGCCGAACATTTCATCAACATCATTCCTTCGAGGGGCCCAAGCTTGACATCTCTCCGTGGAGGGACAAATCCATTTAGCTTATTATTCTTCCCAACGGGAATCCGATTATGCCAATCATACCCTTTATAACTACCGTGTTAAGGTAGCGTTTGAATATGTCAAACACAATGTTCATCAAGTGGAAGACTATAATAACTTCATGTCTAAGGATTCAAATGACATAACTAATATGAGATATATGTACGACATAGACGATGACATATATCTCATACAGCGGGTCATGTCCAGTACCTTGTTCCAAACAAGTACCCATAAATCTAACATGATCATCCCATGATCATTTAGCCTTTATACTAGTGCTTAACAAGTACTAGGGACGGGGATTATTATAAGTAAACATGAACAACAATAATAATCAAAACATCTCTTTTATTGATATGAAATAAATGATAACAATTACAACGTTTATTAAACGTGCCTAGGGCACCACTACCATCAATCTCCCACTTGCCCTAGGCCCAATCTCCCATGTATCTAATACCCATGGACCTAACATGACCATCATGTTTGGCTTGTGGAAGTCCCTTTGTTAGCGGGTCCGCAACATTGTCATCAGTAGGTACTCTGCATATATTTACGTCTCCCCTATCAACGATCTCTCGAATGATATGAAAACGCCTAAGTATGTGTTTGGATTTCTGATGTGCTCTTGGTTCCTTTGCTTGAGCAATAGCACCATTATTATCGCAATAAAGGTCTATTGGATTAGCAATACTAGGAACCACTTCAAGTTCAGTTATGAACTTCTTAATCCAAACAGCTTCCTTTGCAGCATCCGATGCAGCAATATACTCAGCTTCTGTTGTAGAATCAGCGGTTGTACTTTGCTTGGAACTCTTCCAGCTTACAGCTCCACCATTTAACATAAACACAAAACCCGATTGCGATCGGCTATCATCTTTGTCGGTTTGGAATCTTGCATCCGTGTAAGCATTTACAACGAGATCATCTTCCATTCCTCCATAGACCAAAAACGAGTCTTTAGTTCTTCTCAAGTACTTAAGAATCGCTTTTACGGCTATCCAGTGATTTTCGCCAGGGTCGAATTGGTATCTACTTGTCATGCTCAAAGCATAAGACACATCCGGCCTAGTACAAATCATGGCATACATGATGGACCCAATTGCCGAAGCATATGGAACATCATTCATTTTCTCACGCTCATCTTTTGTCTTAGGACATTGAGTCTTGCTTAGAGAAACTCCATGTAACACGGGCAAGGTTCCTCTCTTAGAATTTTTCATACGGAATCTTCTAATGACCTTGTCAATGTATGTACTTTGGCTTAAACCAAGTAGCCTCCTTGATCTATCTCTATAGATCTTAATGCCAAGTATATATGCGGCTTCACCCATATCTTTCATTGCGAAGCACTTTCCTAACCAAGTCTTCACAGACTGAAGTGTAGGAATGTCGTTTCCAATGAGTAATATGTCATCCACGTATAAAATAAGGAATAGCACTATGCTCCCACTAATCTTCTTGTATACACAAGACTCATCTTCGTTCTTGATGAAACCAAACTCTTTGACCGATTCATCAAAACGGAGATTCCAACTCCTTGAAGCTTGCTTCAATCCATAGATGGATCTCTGCAATTTGCATACCTTAGAATCTTGTTCAAAACCTTCTGGTTGTGTCATATACACATCCTCTTGAAGTTTTCCATTCAGGAAAGCGGTTTTGACGTCCATCTGATATATTTCATAGTCATGATATGCGGCAATGGCAAGAAAAATTCTTATAGACTTGATCATTGCTACGGGTGAAAAGGTCTCTTCATAGTCAATACCATGAACTTGCCTATAACCTTTCGCTACAAGCCTAGCTTTGTAAGTATGCACCTTCCCATCCATGTCAGTCTTCTTCTTGAAGACCCATTTGCATCCTATGGTTTTTACACCTTCGGGCGCATCAATCAAATTCCAAACTTGATTGTCTTGCATGGATTGCAATTCGGATTCCATGGCTCCAAGCCACTTGTCCGAATCAGGAGAAGACATCGCCTCTTAGTAGGTTGACAGTTCATCATTCTCAATGATTTCTACCTCATTACTATCCGTTACGAGAAATCCATATCTCTCGGGCTCGGATCGTAACCTACTAGATCTGCGAGTCGCTTGTGTATTTTGAACAGGTTCCACAACTCCTTGTGGTTCTTGTTCTTGTTCCACTATTGGTTCAATGTTATTTTCTGGGTCTCGAATTTCTTCAAGATTTATTTTACTCCCACTGATTTCTTTGTAGAGAAACTCTTTCTCTAGAAAGACACCAGTTCGGGCAACAAACACTTTGTTGTCCTCACGGTTGTAAAAGTAATATCCTTTAGTTTCCTTAGGATATCCCACGAAAATACATTTATCGGATTTGTGTGCTAGTTTGTCAGAGATAAGTCTCTTGACATAAACTTCGCAACCCCAAATCCTCATGAAAGATAAACTAGGTTTCTTTCCACTCCACATCTCATATGGAGTCTTTGGAACCGATTTAGTTGGAACTTGATTTAGTGTGAAAGCAGCGGTTTCTAGGGCGTAACCCCAAAAGGATATTGGAAGATCAACTTGACTCATCATTGATCGAACCATGTCTAACAAAGTCCGATTCCTCCTCTCGGACACACCATTCCATTGTGGTGTTCCGGGTGGAGTCAATTGTGAAACTATTCCACAATTCTTTAGATGATCATCAAATTCTTGACTTAAGTATTCTCCACCACGATCTGATCGAAGTGCCTTAATACTTTTGCCAAATTGCTTTTCTACTTCATTTTGAAATATTCTAAATATCTCAAATGCTTCACTTTTATGTTTCATTAGGTAAACATACCCAAATCTACTATAATCATCAGTGAAGGTTATGAAGTATTGAAATCCTCCCCTAGCATTCCTACTTAGTGGTCCGCATACATCGGAATGTATCAACCCCAATAAGTCGCTTGCCCTTTCACCCAGCTTGGTAAAAGGTGTCTTAGTCATTTTTCCAAGAAGACACGACTCACAAGTATCATATGACTCTAAGTCACATGAACCCAAAAGTCCGTCCCCATGGAGTTTTGAGATACGCTTCTCATTAATATGACCAAGACGGCAATGCCACAAATAAGTATGATTTACATCATTAGGTTTAGATTTCTTATTTACATGATAGACATTATTTTCATTCTTGACATCCAAGATATAAAGGCCATTAAATGAATTAGCAATACCATAAAGCACATCATTTAAATAAATAGAAAATTTCTTATTCTCAATAAGAAACTTAAAACCTTCATTATCCAAACAAGAAATTGAAATAATATTTCTGCTTAAATCCGGAACATAATAACAATTGTTCAAAACAAGAATTAATCCGGAAGGTAAAGTGACTTCATAAGTCCCTACGGCTAATGCAGCAACTCTTGCTCCATTTCCCACGCGTAGATCTACTTCACCTTCTTTAAGCAGTCTCCTATTCTTTAGTCCCTGCACATTTAGACAAATGTGAGAACCACATCCGGTATCCAATACCCAAGAATCAGTGGTAGAAAGGAGAATATCTATCATATAGATACCTGAAGTCGACGCAGCCTTGCTGCTCTTCTTCTTCTTTTGCTCTTCCAAGAAAGCCTTGCAATTACGTTTCCAATGACCAATTTCTTGACAATGGAAACATATTGCATCCTTTTGTGAATCAGGTTTTGCCTCAGAAGCCTTGGCAACCTTTGCCTTGCTTATCTTGGGTTTGACAACTTTTGCCTTACCCTTTCCTTTGGCACTAGCCTTCTTCCCATCATGAACCAAGAGCACGGGAGAACCTTTCTCCACAATTTTCATCTCTGCAGTTTTGAGCATCCCATGCAACTCAGAGAGATTCTTATCCATTCCATGCATGTTATAATTCATTACAAACTGATTATAAATTTTAGGCAATGAATTAAGAATGAGATCCGTGGCTAGCTCCAATGGGATTGGATAGCCAAGTTTCTCAAGGTGCTCTACATAACCTTTGTTGGTCCCAAAGGGCAACAAGGGTATGAAAAATAGCTAGAGGGGGGGGGGTGAATAGCTGTTTTAAAATTCTTTTCGTACCCTTGAAAAACTCAATTGCGAATGCGCACTTTATCAAGTAAGCGTTATGAAATGCGCCTAAGTGAGTGAGTGAAATGCACAGCGGAATTTAGTAATGAAAGTAGGCGCAAAGTGATAAAGGGAGCGCAACACACACACTAAGTATTTTGGCTCAAAGTGAGTGAAATAAGGAACTAAGGCAAATGATAAAACAAACACAACACAATTCAGTTCAATCAATCTACAATGAGTAAACAAGCAAATAGTGAGTGAAAATAATAACTTGAAAGAAATGACAAGATAATAACACAAGCTATTTGGAGAGGTTCGATCAATGAAAGATCTACGTCCTCTACCAAGATGGTTAGTCTTGGATTTCTAATCGAGATCTTATATAATGAGTGAGTGTTACAAATTACAATGTTTGAGCTTATACACTAACTCAAGATCTATTACTATGAAAGAACAAATCCAAAACAATAACCGGTGTATCTCTAAAAGATGAATCTAAATGATTAATCTTAAAGAGGTGCGTGTGTGTTCTTAGAATCAAGGCTCTTTAGATCTTTGAGATGGAGAGCACAAGAAACTAAAGTGTTAAGGCTTTGAAGATCTGGGCTAAGGATGAAGGTATGAAGATGTTCTTGAGAAATCTGGAAAAACGAAGGCAATCTTCAAATCTTCAACAAATGCTTTGAGAGAGAAATTCTTGAAATTCTTAGCAAAACTCAGCAACTTCAAAATGTTGAAGTTATGGGGTATTTATAGTGAACTTCAAAAAACTAGCCGTTTGGAAATCCTTGTGGATAAGATGAGCTGTCGTTCGTTGATTGGAGCATGCATATTTTATGGCCATTTTGACACTCAACATAAATGTGACCGTTATGGACACGTGTCAACAGATTAGGCGCATATGCATCTTTTATCCACCGTTGGATCATTGGCGTAATTTTGAATTCTTTTCAAGTCTTCGAGTCTTCAATAAATCACTGAGTGTTTGAATAAACACTTTGAGGCGCGTTTGAGCCAAGAGGCGCATTTAGCCAATAGGCGCACAGTAAGCGTGCGCTTTAAAACAAGGGGCGCAGAGGCGCGTAAGCTTATGAAGAAATCCTTATGCGCGTGCTCTAAATGGCGCAAGGCGCGAGTGAAGAGGCGCATGGCGCGTGGCGCAGGAGGCGCATAAGCGCGGCTCAAACTCACTGAGTGATTTTTCTTGAAACTTGATCTTCTTGCCCTATTTCTAAGCCTATTCTATAACAATGGACAACCTAAAAAATGAAGTATAAATACTTCTTACATGTGGGTCTAAAGTCCATGAAATAAAACTTAGGTGATGGATCAATCAAATCTAATAAATCCTAATACATTAAAACTGAGATATATGTGGGCATACCCAACAATCTCCCCCTATTTGATTGATGCCATTACCTACTATATCAAGGACAAACATTATACTTGATAAAAACATGTCCAAATGAATGAAATTGGTAATTCATGTCTCAAGTTAATGTACACACTAGTCCAAAATATAGATTCCTAATCTATTCCAATAAGAATAAAGAGTTACATATGGAAAGATAGAAACAACAGTTTAACACATTCAAGATGATATATGATTTTTAGTTTTGAAATGTGTTTAAACCAAGTTTAAACTTAATGCATGAAAGTATGAAACAATTCAATATGATGCATTATGAATTTAAGCAATATTCATTGTTCTACAAACAAGGAGTTTGAGTGAACAAGGTTTGATAATGAGTGATGCATTGTTCTCATTAAAACTTGGGGTGTAAGAGTTACAAGTTACAAGTTACAAGTTTTGAATAGAACAAAAACAAAAGGTGCTAAAACAAGTAAGCACAAAATCACTATCACAAAAGAGATTGTTCTATTACAAAAGATTCTAAAAATTTACAAAAAAAATAATAGAAGCTAAGGGTTGGGAGGCGCATCATCTTCCTTCAATCCTTCAACGATCTCTGAAACAGAACGCTGAATTTGCTTTGCGAGCTGATGACTACGGTTCGCTAACCCTTGAGTGTCCGTGACACTGGAGTGAGTAGCAGTAATACCGTCTCTAATATAACTCAAGTGATTCACATTGATGTTTTGGTATTCATCAATGGAACGCTGAGTGATCTGCTGCTGCTGTGAAATGTTTTCTTCCAAGATTTGAATGTGAGCTTCAATGGCATTTTGAGCCGTGATAATATCTGAAGAAATATGTTCAGCGCGTCTGTCAGAGCTTGAGTGAGCAGCAGTGAAATGAGTGACGACCAACTCTTTCAGGACATCCAACTTAGATACAAGCACATTCATATTTGATTGAGACGCAGCAGATTGAGGTATGAACGTAGGCGCAGAAGCGGTGGTTTGCGCCTGGTCAGTATGAGCTTGAACCTGAGTCTGCGCCGGAGGAGGAGAAGGAGCAGAAAGTTTGGCCTTGAGAGAGTTCATCTCCCCCTTAATGGCAGCAATCTCTTCAGATTGATCAGTGAGTAAGGAAGTAAGAAGCTCAAATTGAGACTTTATATGCGCCTGTCCTTGCTCTAAATTGGCTTGCCCCTGCTGTAAAGAATGAAGAATGGAAAGTACCTCGCTCAAATCAGGAGCAGACGGAGGAGGCGCAGGGGTAGAGAGTGGCGCATCATCTTGAAGGGGCGCAGAATCTAGAAGGGGCGCAGAAGGAGATGGAGGCGCAGGAGGAGGTGAATGAGTAGGAGACTCAAATTCATCTTCAGTTTCAATTTCAACAGTTTCAACAACAACTGTTTCAACATCAAAAGTTTCTGTTGAGATCGGATCTGGTCCAGGTGGAGGCGCAACTGGAGAAGGAGTGCGCTGAGGGATGGTCTCTTGCTCCCCCTGAACGGGTTCCTCAATGTCTGAAATGTCATCGCCGAAGAAATCAGAGAGGAGTTGTGCCCTTGACATATTGGAAGGTTGAAATTTGAATGAGGGCGCACGAGGAGTGGGGGCGCGTTGAGAAGGAGCGCGCTGGGAAGGCGCGGAAACAGAAGGCCCTTTCTCAATATCTGCGCTTGATCCGGCGCCTTTCATGCGCTCTAACTTTTCTGACTCAGCAGCTTGTTTGGCTAGAAAGTCTTCATCTCTTTTTCGTTGAGCCTCAAGCCTGCTGGCTTCTTGCGCTAGCCTCAGATCTCGCTCATCATCAGTTTCAAATCTAGTGCGTTTGACAGGCGCAGGAGTAGGGTCATCAACTACCCGTTTGCCTTTGCTTTTATCTGCGCCTGGCACTGGATCTGCGCTTTGTCTAGCGCTTGCTTTTACTGCGCTTTTTAATAATGGTGCGCTTTTAAGGACTGGCGCATTATCTGACTCAGTGTCTTCATCAACTAAGCCTTCAACAGTCTTGATTTGGATTCCTTTTGCGCGCTTTGTGGGCTTCTTCCTGCGCTTCTTGAGGTCCAAACTAGCTTTACCAAACATTGGAACATCGTTGATCTTGTACTCCGGATTCTCATTCAAAAACTTAACTAACTCAGGGTAAGTTAGAAAAAGTTTTGTGAGAATAAGACAGTGTGAGCGGAATCGGGTCTTTCCATCACTTTTGTTCTTCACAAATTTATCAATTTGCTCACGCAGAGTCTTGAACAGAATATGAGGCCAGTGAAGCTTCTCTTTGGCCATGATAGCAGCTGTGTATTCCCATTGTTCAACCGTGAATCGGTTTACGTTCCCAGTTTTGAACACTATTGAAGTTCCCACCAAGTGAGCGATGTGAGTCAAGAGTTCTCCACCATCTCGAATTTCGGTGTTTTTGATATTGTTTTGAAGCGTGGGAATATTTAGAAGTGAGGCAGCCATCTTGTTCTGATCATCAATTGAGTAATTCATCGGGCGCCCAATAATGCGATCTTCACCGGTAGATGGAAAACCGAGCAAGTGTCGAATCACAGATGATGAAATATGGACGTCAACATTTTGAACGCGCGCCTCAATCCGGTAGTGAGTGCGCCCATTTACGTCAATTTCCACTAGAACAGCAGTGGAGAAGAACTCATCCACGAGGAGCGCAGAGAAGAAATCTTGGTCCATGGTGAATAAAGGGAGCAGACCAGCGACGCGCAGAGTCTCTATTATTTCTCTTCCCATCACTTCACCAGATAACTCCAATAGATCAAGAGTTTCTTCAAGTTTGAAATTTGCAAGGTCCTGAAAAAAATGATTGATGTTAGAAGTGATATAGGCGCATAGAAACATAAAATGATCAAAGTAACATTGGCGTATGAAATATATAGGCGCATAATTGAAACAGGCGCACAAAATTATAGAGAATCAAGGCGCATGATTGAATTAGGCGCATAAAATATTGAAGGCGCATAGAGTTACAAGGCGCATAATATGGTTCTATGTGAATACTAAGGAAAAATTAAAACAACGAAATTTGACTAAGTACGAAGTTAGGCGCATAAGGTTTTTAGGCGCAGAATGATTTAAGCGCATATACAAGTAGAGGCGCATAAATCATTCAGGCGCATAAAAAATAGGCGCATAAAGAAGTACATAGGCGCATGACGTGAAAATTTTTACTTAGTAAGAAAAACAAACAACAAGCATTCAAATGAAAGAAATGAAAATCAAAAAGTTCAAATTTTCGAAAACAAGTTAGAAAATTTTTAGAGACCAAAACATGCATAAAGGACGAAGAACACGAAGAACGACCCTTGAATGCTCGAAGAACACCAAGAACACGAAAATCATGAAACTTCACCAAACTAAACAAATAATATATCAAAATGACCGCATGACGACAAGGAATCTAAATATGCAAACAAAAATAAGAACAAATCAATAATGAAAGCACAATGATCAAAAGAATGCCCGAAAATTTTGAAAAATTTTGAAAACAAAAACTCAGATTTGTAACAAACAGAGCATTGATCGTTAAAATGTTGGTTTTAAAAGATTCGAAATCAAGAATAGAACACAACCCAACAAACGATATAGAAAACGGATCATCGAATCAAGAGAAATCAAAGAAAATGAATCCGGGTTTTAAAAAAAACGAAAAACATCACTGAAAATGACGAAAAAAACAGAAATATAAGGAGATTAAAGGTTGAGAATTCATACCATATCGTCTTGTGTAGATGTTGATGCTTTCTTAGGACCCATAAACTTATATATATGAATGTAAAATGAAGAAGAAAAATGAAGATGAAGAGAGAGAGACGAGTCTGGGAGAGAGGGAGTGAGACGGGGAGAGAGAGAGAAATAGAGTAGGTGAGAAGAGAGGAAGGTGATGATGTGTTTTTATAGGTTTAGGTTTAAAATTTGCACTGATAAAGCAAAAACACAGTCAAAAATTTAAAAAGATGAGAAGTTGAAGGGATGGCATTTATGAGGGATTTGAAATGGCGGCTCATCATGATAGGTGCATTAAATGCTGAATGACACAAAGTGTCATGATGTGACATTTAGGTTTTTGAAAAACTGCTCCACTTTCCCTTTAAGTGTATGAGCAATTTTGACTAATTTTTGCACAAACACCAAAAACATCTATTTTGGTGTAAGTTTGGGGTGCAAGAAATATATCCCAGAAAATAAAATTTTTCGAAAAGCGTAAAACGAGGGAAAAATTTTAATTGCACAAGTACCCTTGAACAATTAAAGGAATGTCAAAAGACATAGATTCCTATAATAAATGAACAGAATGAACATACCTGGTACTTGTGTATTTATTACGTCAATCATTGAAATTGAATTTTGAGAAATGATTGAGCCGCAATAGTTAATGCGCGCATGAAGAGGCGCATTACTTCAGCAAGGCGCATACTCATCTAGGCGCATTATTCATCAAGGCGCATTACACATCAAGGCGCGCAAAGATGGTTGAGCGCGCGCATGAATTGATAGGCGCGCAGATATTGTGCGCGCAGAAAACGAGAGATGGGCGCGCAGTTAGTAAGGCGCATAGATGGCGCATAATTTCCTTGAAACTTTTGAAAAATTGATTTAATCATTTGTACCTAATATACTCATAACTCAACACAACATAAAATCATTAGTATTGACAAAACTATATTGAATTTAGTTGAGTTCAAGCATACCCATTTCACCTCTCAAAAACATGAACCGTTTCGCGTCAAGTGCTTTAGTTAGAATGTCGGCGATTTGATAGTCGGTTCCCACGTGTTCCAAATGAATATTGCCTTTTTCCACGTGGTCTTTGAGGAAGTGATATTTGATGTCGATGTGCTTGGTCTTTGAGTGCATGACAGGATTTTCAGAAACCGCAATTGTTGATGTATTGTCGCAGTAGATGGGACAATTTTCTTCGATGATATCATAGTCCACCAATTGCTGCTTCATCCAGAGTATTTGACAACAACAACTTCCCGCAGCGATATATTCGGCTTCGGTTGTTGAGACAGATACTGAAGCTTGTTTCTTACTCGCCCATGACACAAGTCTATATCCGAGGAAATGACAAGTGCCACTTGTGCTTTTCCTATCAATTGTGCACGCTGCATAATCCGCATCTGAGTAACCTACAAGTTTAAAGTTCGAATCTTTGGTGTACCAAAGTCCAAGGTTAATAGTGCCAGAGAGATATCTTATAATACGTTTCACAGCAATTAAGTGTGCTTCTCTAGGGTCGGATTGATAACGAGCACAAACACAAACACTAAACATAATATCGGGCCTGCTAGCAGTAAGATAAAGGAGTGAGCCAATCATACCTCGATAGAGCGTTTGATCAACACGTTTACCTTTTAGATCTTTGTCGAGTTTGTTGCCGGTGGCCATTGGAGTATCAAATGATTTAGCGTTCTCAAGTCCAAACTTCTTGATTAAGTCCTTTGTGTATTTGGATTGGTTGATAAAAATGCCTTCACTCATTTGCTTGATTTGAAGCCCGAGGAAGAATGTGAGTTCTCCCATCATGCTCATTTCAAACTTGCTCTTCATTAGTTTCTCAAAACGCTTGCACAACAATTCATTAGTAGAACCAAATATAATATCATCAACATAAATTTGAACAAGTAATTTATGACCATTATGTTTGGCAATGAAAAGAGTTGTATCGATTTTACCGCGAGTGAAGCCTTTTTCGATGAGAAACTTGGATAGTGTATCATACCATGCTCTTGGTGCTTGTTTGAGTCCATACAAAGCTTTCTGGAGTTTGTACACATGATTTGGAAATTGTGAATCTTCAAACCCAGGTGGTTGAGCAACATAGACTTGTTCTTGGAGTTCACCATTTAGAAACGCGCTCTTCACATCCATTTGATATAACTTGAAGTTCTTGTGAGCGGCGTAAGCTAGAAATAATCTGATAGCTTCAAGTCTTGCTACGGGCGCAAAAGTTTCATCGTAGTCAATTCCTTCTTCTTGCCTATAGCCTTGTGCAACCAATCTTGCTTTGTTTCTCGTGATGGTTCCATTCTCATCCATCTTGTTCCTGAACACCCATTTCGTACCAATCACTCCTTGATCATTTGGTCTTGGAACAAGAGTCCAAACCTTACATCGTTCAAATTGATTGAGTTCTTCTTGCATTGCAATAACCCAATTAGGATCTTGGAGTGCTTCATCAGCCTTCTTCGGTTCAATTTGAGAGATAAAAGCAGTGTAAGCATCAAAGTTTGTAGCTCTCCTTGTACGAACACCAACTTGTAAATCACCGATGATATTAGCAATTGGGTGACCTCTAACTTCACGAATTTCAGGAGGTAAGTTAGGTTGAGTCGTAGAAACTTGAAGATCTTCAATTGGTACCTCTTCACCAGATTCAAAGTCATTGAAATTTGGGGGTTGAACTGGCTCAGAATTGAAATTTGGGTTTACACCAGATGCAGCAGTAGAAATAGGCGCGTAAGAGGAATCATGAGGCGCATCATTTGAGTGAGGCGCAATAGAGGATTCACCAGGCGCATAATACATTGAATTAGGCGCATTTGATGTAGATGGATTTCCTTGTGTTGATAGATTCTGACCTTGAGTGGGCGCAACGTAAATAGGAGCACCTGTATCATTTAACTCAATAGAATCATCAGCAACATTTGGAGCCAAATGTGGCTCAAGGAGAGAATGTTCATCAAAAGTAACATGTACAGATTCAACTATCACTAATGTAGTTCTATTGAAAACACGAAAAGCTTTAGAGTGTTTGGCATACCCAACAAAAATACCTTCGTCGGCTTTGGCATCGAATTTACCTCTATGTTCGTTTCCGTTGTAGAGGATATAGCATTTGCAACCAAAGATCTTGAAGAATGCAATGTTGGGAGTTCTACCACGCCAAAGTTCATACGGCGTCTTGTTGTGAAGTTTGTTGATGAGGGAACGATTTTGAGTAAAACATGCAGTGTTGATAGCTTCTTCCCAAAAGTACTTAGGCAATTTAGCTTCAGCTATCATCGTCTTTCCCGCTTCAATCAACGTTCTATTCTTTCGTTCAACGACGCCATTTTGTTGAGGAACTCCGGCGGTTGAAAAGTTGTGATCTATCCCATGATCTTCACAATATCGAGCAACACCGTTATTTTTGAATTCTGTTCCATTGTCGGATCGAACACTAACGATGTCATCTTCTTTTTGGGTTTGGAGCAGTCGAAATAAGGTAGTGAGAATATCATAACAATCATCTTTTGTAATCATCATCTCTACCCATGTATATCTTGAATAATCATCCACCACAACTAGAGTATACTTGTTTCTACGAATGCTTGCGGTGGAAACTGGTCCAAATAGATCAATGTGAAGCAGTTGCAAACATCTTGTAGTTGAAGGATTTGACTTGCTTGAAAATGACTGCTTCGGTTGTTGCCAAGTTGACATGCGGCGCACTTTTTGTCATGATGATCAGCAACTTTGGGAAGTCCTTTGACAAGATTATTCCTGCTGAGTTTAGATAGATACTTGAAGTTCAAGTGACTTAAGCGCTTGTGCCACAGCCAACTATTTTCGTTCACACTTTTGCTACAAAACAAAGATTAGTACTAGAGTTCATACTATGAAAATCAATAATATAAATATTTGTCTTACGATATCCCGTGAGTAAGATAGCTCCAGTTTTGCCATTCTTGATAAGACATTGCGTTGAAGTAAAATGGCATTCTAATCCTTTGTCGCAGAATTGAGATATGGATAATAAGTTGTGCTTGAGCCCTTCCACGAGTGAGACTCTTTCAATGCACACTTTGTCTTTCTTGAGCTTTCCATATGCTACAACTTGACCTTTGTTATTATCGCCAAATGTTACGGAGGGACCTCTTTCTTCATGGACATCTTCTAATAAGGATTCATCTCCAGTCATGTGTCTTGAACACCCACTATCGAGAATCCATTCATAATTTCTAGCTTTTGAAGATCCAGCCATGAAACAAAGAACCTGAAATATAGACATTTAAGCAGGTCCCCTTTATTCCTTTTGGGTCCTAGGGTTAGCAACTTTTGACAACCCACTCTTGCTTGACCTTAGGATTTTACGTCCTTTGGCATTGGGAGTGAATCGCAAAAGGCATTCCACGGCCTTGTGTCCTGAACAATCACAAATGGAACAATGATGAAAGCCACCAATCACGTGAGTTTTCACAAACTCTTTACTTTTCTTGGGGATGGCATTCTTCTTTGGGTCAGATGAACTAGACTTAACAAAATCTTTCTTTTGAAATTTTGGAGCGCTTTTTCTCGAAGGGCGCATAGGGCTAGGAGGCGCACGGCGATGAGGCGCGTGGCTCTTAGGCGCATAATGAGCACTCGGAGAAGGAGCGCGCCTATTTTCAAGAATGATTTTGCTAGGAGATGGTTCATCTGTAGCTATATCTTTCCCATTAGCTTTCCCAAATTGCTTCGTTGGGTAGACATAATGGAATGTTTGTCTCTTGACTTTTTCATGTCCTTTACCCATTGAATTAGAATGTTTTTCCTTGGAATTTCAAGAGTTTGTTGGTTGGTAAATTCACTATCTCTTTCAGCACAGACATCACATTTAAAGTTGTCACTAGTTGATGAGAATCCCAAGCCACTTTTATCACCACTGACTTTTTGGGACTCAAATATATTCTCCATAGTGACACGAGAATTGGACCACTCATTTGTAATCTTTTTAAGATCAGTGATTTGAGCAACCAATTCATCGTTTTGAACTTTAAGAAGTGAGTTCTGTTCTGTTAGAAAAGTGTTTTTAACGGTAAGAGGAGTCATGCTCTTTATCTGCTCCTTAAGGAGGGTGAGTTCAGATTTAAGTAGAGATTTCTCGGTCTTAAGCTGGGAAATTTCATCACATGATAGTGCTAAAGCTTCCTTCATACTATCAAATCTAGTAATTACCTTTTCAGCCTTTTTGAACAATTTTTCTTGTTCAGCAATCACTTCATCATTGATTTTGGAGATTGGAGCAGTTGGTTCAACCTGTGGTCTAATGTATGCTCCTTTTCTCAATTTGTTCCTTGCTCCAAGATCACATCGTGAGAATAACAATCCACCATCGTTTTGAGCCGGAGTGAGAAATCCTTGTTCAACGAGCTCGCTGATGGTTGGTCCGTTCTTCTTTTTCGCTTCTTGAAAACCTGCAGATTTCTTGATAGGTTTATTCAAGGCATTCATATCGGGAACATCCTTGGAGAAGTCATCATCAGAATCATAAGCATCAACTTCATCATCATTTGCCATCAAACAAACAAGTCCATCATCGGAATCTTCATCGCTCTCATCGGAGTCTGTTTCAATCCAAGTATTGTGCTCATTTGCTGGTGCTTCTTCTTCAGCAACCATTCCCTTGTGTCGAGTGAACTTGGGAGTGAATTTAGGAGTATGGCTGCTCTTCTTCTGCATATATTCAAATTTGGGGATCGGGCAGCTTGATGCAAAATGTCCGGGTTTCCTGCAATTAAAACAAACAAGATCTTCTTTTCTTTTTGAATCACTGCTCCTTGAAAACTTTTGAGGAGCTTTGCTGGTAGATCCTTGAAATTTGTTGGTTGAGCCGGGTCTTGAGAATTTTCTGAACTTTTGAAATTTCTTCACAAATAAAGCGAAGTCTTCATCATCCATGTCTAATAGCTCAGAAGTAGAAATTTTGGGATCGGAGCTTTTCTCATCTTGTACAGGCGCAGGTGTAGGCGCAGGAGTAGGCGCGGCTTCGCTGTGCGCCATCATAGCCATAGATTTTGACTTTCCTTCAGTTTCACTGATTCGTTGGAGTTTGAGTTCGTAAACTTTGAGATTTGCATATAGGTTCCTTAAAGTCCAAACATCTAAAGTTCCAGCGTCTTCAAGAGCGCTAGATTTATGAAGGTATCTTGATCCAAAAGCTTGTAGAAAATTTACATTCAAATCTTTGTTGGTAAACTTCATGCCAAGTGAAATACATAGATTGATAATTTCACAGTAGCGTTCATAAGTTTGCCTTAAGTTTTCACCGGAGTTGAGAGAAATTGTTGAATCTCTTTTGAACTTCGTATTTCTTGTTCTCCTTGCAAACGGTGTCTCCTTCAATATGCTCTTCAATAGCATCCCATAGCTCATTTGCAGTAGCACAATGCATGACTTGTTGTTTCATCGCCGTGCTTAGAGTGCTTAGAAGAATGTTTCTTGCTTTGCCATCATTTGCGACTCTTCTAATTTCTTCCTCGGTCCATTCTTCCCTTGGTTTTAGGACAGTAGGTTGAGCAGCGTTGGTGCGTGGATTTGGATTCGCCTTCATCGGAATATAAGGTCCATAAACGACGGTGTCATGGAGCCTTTCATCGATTGAGTTGAGATGAGTCAATATGCTGAATTTCCATACGTCAAAATGATCTTCATCAAAGACCGGAACGTGAGTGTAGTTTGCAGTTGCCATAGGTTTTGAGTTTGCCATTTAGAATCGGCACCCAAGCTGTTAAGCTTGAAAAACGAAAAATGTTTATAAAGGTGTTTGCTCTGATACCACTTGTTGGTCCCAAAGGGCAACAAGGGTATGAAAAATAGCTAGAGGGGGGGGGGTGAATAGCTGTTTTAAAATTCTTTTCGTACCCTTGAAAAACTCAATTGCGAATGCGCACTTTATCAAGTAAGCGTTATGAAATGCGCCTAAGTGAGTGAGTGAAATGCACAGCGGAATTTAGTAATGAAAGTAGGCGCAAAGTGATAAAGGGAGCGCAACACACACACTAAGTATTTTGGCTCAAAGTGAGTGAAATAAGGAACTAAGGCAAATGATAAAACAAACACAACACAATTCAGTTCAATCAATCTACAATGAGTAAACAAGCAAATAGTGAGTGAAAATAATAACTTGAAAGAAATGACAAGATAATAACACAAGCTATTTGGAGAGGTTCGATCAATGAAAGATCTACGTCCTCTACCAAGATGGTTAGTCTTGGATTTCTAATCGAGATCTTATATAATGAGTGAGTGTTACAAATTACAATGTTTGAGCTTATACACTAACTCAAGATCTATTACTATGAAAGAACAAATCCAAAACAATAACCGGTGTATCTCTAAAAGATGAATCTAAATGATTAATCTTAAAGAGGTGCGTGTGTGTTCTTAGAATCAAGGCTCTTTAGATCTTTGAGATGGAGAGCACAAGAAACTAAAGTGTTAAGGCTTTGAAGATCTGGGCTAAGGATGAAGGTATGAAGATGTTCTTGAGAAATCTGGAAAAACGAAGGCAATCTTCAAATCTTCAACAAATGCTTTGAGAGAGAAATTCTTGAAATTCTTAGCAAAACTCAGCAACTTCAAAATGTTGAAGTTATGGGGTATTTATAGTGAACTTCAAAAAACTAGCCGTTTGGAAATCCTTGTGGATAAGATGAGCTGTCGTTCGTTGATTGGAGCATGCATATTTTATGGCCATTTTGACACTCAACATAAATGTGACCGTTATGGACACGTGTCAACAGATTAGGCGCATATGCATCTTTTATCCACCGTTGGATCATTGGCGTAATTTTGAATTCTTTTCAAGTCTTCGAGTCTTCAATAAATCACTGAGTGTTGAATAAACACTTTGAGGCGCGTTTGAGCCAAGAGGCGCATTTAGCCAATAGGCGCACAGTAAGCGTGCGCTTTAAAACAAAGGGGCGCAGAGGCGCGTAAGCTTATGAAGAAATCCTTATGCGCGTGCTCTAAATGGCGCAAGGCGCGAGTGAAGAGGCGCATGGCGCGTGGCGCAGGAGGCGCATAAGCGCGGCTCAACTCACTGAGTGATTTTTCTTGAAACTTGATCTTCTTGCCCTATTTCTAAGCCTATTCTATAACAATGGACAACTAAAAAATGAAGTATAAATACTTCTTACATGTGGGTCTAAAGTCCATGAAATAAAACTTAGGTGATGGATCAATCAAATCTAATAAATCCTAATACATTAAAACTGAGATATATTGGGCATACCCAACAACCTTTCATTTTAAGAAAGTGAGGACTCACT